>CAKAOI010027093.1:0-41206 GCA_916701655.1 Sebastiscus albofasciatus
TGATGCAAAAAACTGACACAATTGGGGCAAAAATGTTTGAGCAAAGCTGGATTTGTAGTTTTTAGTGTCCTTACAGGTGAAAGTTCATGGTTGTGTTTTATTATTACTGTAGTATTTTACACTCGCCACACTATGGAGCGTCTTATGTTATTTTAATTTATATATTTTGGTGAATGTGTTGCGATAAAGAATAAAAAAGACGAAGAAGATTGTGTGTTTTTCTACATTGTTTCCTGTATTTTCTTTGAATCCTTTGCTGTCATTTGGGCAACAGAGAGGAAGCAGATGTCAAAGAGAGAATGGAGGAAAAATACATATTGTTTTATTTATAAGGATACTTGCTGCTGGGTCACATGATGTTTTTTCTGTCCAGAATTGATAGCAGCATCACAATTTCAACCTCAATTTGAAACTGGATTTCAGCTGCCAGTTTTAAATACCATGTTGTCTTTTTGGAAACATTTCAAATAAAGTTCCACAGTAAGTTTTTTAAGTGCACTTCAGGTTTAATATTTGAAACATTTATAATTCAAGCATTAGTTTTTTATCAGCAGCAGTTAGTGCAAACATTTGAGATCATTTTGAGCAGTATTGCTGTTTTGATACACAGCTTTCACGTAGCTTCTCTTCACTTTGTGTTGTTTACTTTCTTTGTTAATAATATAAAGCTATGTACATATTGAAATGGCTTCTATTTACGTAACTATAAAAGACCTAGAGAGCCTCGCAAATGGTAACAAAGTCATTAGATGTTTTATTTGACAATAATAATTATCATTAAAATACGTCTATTTTTTAAAACAGCTCAATTGTAGAATGCAAAATATTTGATTTGTGGATCATACCTAAATAAACAGTAGAACTGGTTAATAAGCAGTATAAATTCATGTTTTTTAATAATATAGCCAGTAAAAAAAACAGAAATATTAACTGAAAATTATGGCCAAACTTGATGTAACAGGAACTCTCATGGTCCACTTACTTACTCTACAAAAAACAGTATTGTCAAATGGATTTAGAAATATACTGATGCATATGTTAAATCTTTTATCAAGCCTTTGTTAATCGTCTACCCTCACATAAACGAATGAGTCGACCTATGACCTTTTGCAGGGCTCTCCAGGTTGTTTCTACCTCTCCTCGATACTAGCTATAATCAGCAAAGCATCTGATGACCATGTTAGTCACAACAAAGTCAATACATCACCTGATTGTCTCATTAATGTGCGTATTAATCATCTCTCCTGCTCCACTTTGTGTCAAAGTCACAAATACATCACATCAAATATATCTCCGCTCTAACAGACACAAAAAGAGCACATTTTGATATTTTAGGTAATAAATATAGAAAATTGCTGAAAGATCAGGAGGATCTCTCGAACAGTGACGTCTCCAGATTGTTCTGACGTTTAAAGTGTGTCAGACTCTTTCATTGCATGTTGTTGTTGTTTTTATGTCACAGTGATCTCCTCCAGCAGATTAGAAGGGAAGTAGCCCAGCTTACGTCCGGTGCTGACCTTCAGGTAGCCGGCTTTCTCGTCTCCTTTCTTCACCACGATCTGAAAGACAGAGTGACAACGGCACAACTAAACATCTCAGCATCACTATCAACTTGATTGTAAGTATCTGTGATTAAAGTTTCTTTGAAAGTTGTGGCTAAGCCATAGCACACCCATGTCCTTATCTCGGGTTCACCTGCTGGGTATATATTCTGTTTCTGTATTATTCACACCATTCAGTTTTGTATTTCAGTCTCTGTTGCTATGTGACTGTACATTTATGTACATTTATTGTGATTATATGATTACTTGTGAATAGATATAGAGGTTTTATGTAATGTCAACACAATATTTCAGTTACTTGATGCACAATGCCTCCTCCATAAAGGGGGAAAAAGGTAAACCAATTAAAGTTGGGTAACAATAAAAAACAAACTTTGAGCTTGATACATTCTCAGTAAGGTCTTTACAGATTATTGATGCACCATTTGTTAAAAAAAATAACTCTCATGTCAGATATGAGATCAACAATAGCACCTACACATGACAAACATTGTTCAGTGTTTGTGCCGAATTGGATTAGAGAGATGTTGTTAGTGCAGTTACCTGATCTTTCTTCAGTGTGATTTGTCCCATCTCTCTGTTCCCTACAAAGGAGCGTGTCACCTTGAAAACTCTCTCCGATGCGCGCACTTTTATGAGGTAGTTGGTGGGGAAGTAGCCCGACTTCTCCCCCATCTTTCCCTGAAAACAAGAACAAAAAAAGGACACGACTGAAACTGGTTAACCGCAAACTGAAACGGCACATTTAACGGATCAGATGGAAGCTAAAAGAATGAAGAAATGATGAAGTTAAACTCACCCTCCACCACTCTTCATTGGAGTCATCCAGCACTGTGATCCGATCACCGGGGCTAATACACAAACACACACACACACACAATACATGTCTTTTGCCTTTTTGGTCAACAATTACATGTTAACATCATAAAAAGTGCAGTATAGTGAAAATGAAAGTAGGTTTAATTAATGAATATATATATATAGTGTATGTAGTTGCTGCACGTTGGGAATAATTTCAAACGTACTGGAAGTCGAGGTCGTCTTTCTCTATGGCCTTGAAGCGGTAGAGAGCCAGGTAGTAGTGGGTCTGGGAGAACGTTTTAGCCTGTTGACAAAACAGCACCGATGCTACTGAATATGACAACAGATTTATTACAAACACATGAACACACACATTATTACACCTGGTGGAGCAGGGCAGTACTGTTAGCCAGCGGTGGAAGAAGTATTCTGACCTTTTACACAAGTAAAAGTAGGTAAATATACTCTGTTACAAGTCCTGCATAGAATCAGCAACAAAACATTCTTAATGTACCAAAAGCAAAAGTACTCATTATGCAGAGTGGCCCTTTTCAGAATAATATATATATATTATATTACTAGATTATTGATGTATTAATATGTTCATCACTTTAATGTTGCAGCTGGTATAGGTGAAGCTCATTTTAATTACTCCATATACTAACCTGATTAATAACCTACAATAATATATTATAATTAGTTTACTTATACTTTGTATCAATAATCTAAATTTGCAAAGTAACTAAAGCTTTAAAATAAATATAGTGGAGTAAAAAGTAGCTACAATATTTGCCTCTGAGATATAGCGGAGTAGAAGTTTAAAGTAGCATAAAATAGAAATACTCATGTTGTACTTAAGTATAGTGCTTTATAAATGTATTTAGTTACATTCCACTGCTGCTTTTAGTAGCTGCATGTTCACATTGTTTCTCACCTTTTCATCTGCTTTGTCTCCTCCTTTCTCCTTCTTCTCATCAGGCTTCCCTGTATATGAACATCAGAGTCATCAACACATTACTTTGCTTCGGATGGATGTAGCTTAAAAATTAAGAACGAAAACTATTTTGGGTATGTAGCATGCTTTTTGAGTTTGTGCAACAATTTCTGCATTTTCTGAAGTATTTAAATTTGCATTAATTCAATCTTGGATGTAGAAATATGCACAAATTCTTATTTTTATGACCACAACAGTCTACACCACAGAGAACATGTAGTTTCTTTGTACCTTCTCCTCCCTCCTCGTTTTCTTTGGGCTGTTGGTTCTCCTCTTCTTCTTCCTCCATCATCACCATCATCTGGAGGGAAAACATCTTTAATCAGAACTGTACACAATTTAATATCATATTTCCTATACTTTCAAAGCATTATATTTGGTTCTGTCCTCTACTGGTGTACTGTAAATGTAATGAATGACTGGTGTAGAAGTTTTATCTGAGGATTTTAGGGTTTTGCAGCTTAATTAATTAAAGGTTTACTGTAAACTCACATTCTTCTTGTCATTTTCATTCTTTTTGCGCTCCTTGTTTGCCATGATGACTCCGACCCGCAGGGTGTCAAAGACGGGGTCGTTCCGGTTCGGGTTGTCTGGTTATGGACAGATAATTCAATTATAGTACTGATAATTAGATTAAACACTTTCACAAATAGGCTGTACTATTTCACGGACAATAGATCGATAGATAAAAAGGTAAAGAAACCTTTATATATGAGACATTTTGTCATTCAGTGGACTCACTTGGGTCTGGGATGTCACTGCTGTACAGCGGGGAGCTGTAGGCCCGTCTGAAACCAGGTGGCTACAAGAATCAAATAGAGCACATCATGATTCACTATTTACCACCATTTGAGTTATGAATATCTGTCTCTCCAGAGGTAAAGTCGTGGGGATCTGTATACATGTTATTGTTTTTTGTAGAAAAGGAAAAGGACTCACAATTTTCCCAAAGCACTTCTGGAACTCGACGTAGGACTGACATGAATGATGGATGTTGGTCTTACAGTTTTTACACCTCAGAGCAAACTTGTTGTTCACTGAAACATAAACACTGGATTTGTCAGAAACCAATATGCATTATATGTAGAAAACATCACATATATATATAAGAAAGTAGTTGTTGATGTTTGTGTGTGTGTTTTCTAATACATACAGACTATCATGCGAGCGCAGACGTCACAGAACTTGGGTTTTTTGCAGTAGTGGTCCTTGAACTTGTGGGGTTTGTCGTTGATCCGGACGACAGGAGGAGGAGGTTCTGGCTCCTTCTCCTCCACCTCGACCTCCTCCTCATATATGAAATAGACCTGGACACACAAAGGGCATTTCTCAGTCATTTAAAAAACACAATACAGGGGCAACGTTTTGATGCTGGGAAGCATTGCTTGCAGGAGAGAAACAAAAATTGATTACAAAGGTGATAAAAGGACCAGTGTGTAACATTAAAGGGGATCTATTAGCAGAAATGGAGTATAATATTAATAACTATGTTTTCATCAGTGTATAATCACCTGAAACTAGGAATAATTGTGTTTTTGTGAGTTAAGAATGAGCCCTTCATATCTACATACGGAGTGGATCATCTTCACAGAGTCCACCATGTTTCCACAGTAGCCCAGAAGGGACAAACCAAACACTGGCTCTAGAGAGCCTTTCACATTTTTACGTTACCTGAAGGCCACCGTAGTTCTCTGAGTTCTCCGTCCTGTGACTTTCTTGACTTGCAAAATTATGTTTTGAATTGACAAACATCATATGTGTGATTCATTGCACAATTTAAACCGGCGACCCACCGGAAGGGGAGGGGCTTAGTCTCTATTACTGTTCAGTGTGTCAGGAAAGATATATACTACAGTTTATTCACACAAAAGTATGTTGAACGATAGTAGACATTGGGTATGTAGTGCATAGTATGTGATTGTGGATGCAGCCTGGGTGTCTGTGGCGACATTACTGGAAAAAAAAGCTGTATAACAAAAAATGGAGCTATGCAAACAATTCTGAAATTTGAAGCCCGTATAAACAAAACACTACTAAACTAAGCTCTAAGCACAAATCCATTTTTCCACTCCAATAGAAATTCTGAATCAAGGACTGAAATCTTGAGGATCGACACTTTAACCCACGAGGGGATAAAAGACTTCAGTCAAGGCTCATATTTTTCCAATTGACTCTGCACTGCGTTCCTGACCCAGCTGGTGGCTATTTTAAACCAGCCCGAGAATGGCACCTCTAACAGCGGGGGGCTGACACGGTCCTGTCACTCACAGTGTCTCCTTCCTCGTGCACTACGTTGTCAGGAGCTGGAGGGTTGTCATGGATATCCACTGAGTTTTTGTCATCCTCCCTGACACACACACACAAAGAAAGAAAACACAAAGCCACGAGTAAGATCAAATCATGCAGCTACATATCATTACCGTCCTGTGAAAGCGTTGTCTCTCTATGTGTTAACTTGTTTTTAAAGCTTAAATTTAACACGTGAACATAGAAAAGTTCCAAAGTTTGGGTTACAGTGTTTTCTCGGTACCACCTGATGGAGTGACCTGATGTAACCGACTGCTTTGTGCTGATATCAAATTGCCATTCCACCTCAAAATAGTTGACTCTTGATTATTTATTCTGGGAGACTCGACTACAACAGATGAGCTGCTTCATCATTGTGTTTGAATATAGAAAGACATGGATGAAAACTACGTTGATTAGGAGGCTTTTGTGCTTTTCAGTCTGGACTTTTGTAACATTCAGCTCACTAGATTTTGAATGGAGGCTTGTGGAGACGGTGAAGAGGTGCAGGCAGGCAAAGTAGGGCAAGCATTAGATTAGTATTGTCGAGGTAATTGAACTGATTACAGGAAATATACTCACTGGTCCATGATGTTTGGTGGATAATGTCACTACTGCCCCACCTACAAAGAGAAAGAAATACATATTTATTAGTTTTTTTCTGAAGCAAATAATTGTGAGGAGTAAGTAAAGCAGATTAATGATATCAGGGATAAATGGCAAAGGATTTTATCTTATGTGTCTTTGAAGCGGCACAGGTAAAAACAGATACATTTTTATTAAGAGATTGTGTTTACTTGCCCTTGTGGAAAAAATGGAAAGCAAAACACCTTATTAATCAAAATCAGCTTTTTAGAACGGCTTTTAATGTGTGATTAATGTGGTGTGTTTTATATATTATGATGTCCTTATTTATGGTCATTTTAACTGTGTAAAGTGTTTTTGAGTTTCATGAAAAGCACTCTATAAATAAAATGTATTATTATTAAAGAACTAAACTTCTGTCTTGTTTCTCTTAAACTGCAAATACAGTGCACAAAAAGGTCTGTTTAACTGTTTCATGGCATGGTTGGTCAAATCAACAAGCACAACAAGCCATATGTGCTTATTTCAAAATTTTCATGGAGACCCAACTGAATGAAATAAGATTATATTTAGCATTTATATTTGTCATGAATGAATGTTGGCCTTCACAATGTCGACATGTATTTAATACATTTTGGCTCTGTATTTTTTCATCTTCAAGAAGGATAATGATTTATAATAACATCAGAATTACATGTGGTGAAAGTGAAACAAACTGATATAAAGGATGTATTAACATTGTGTCTGTATTAACCAAAAAAAAAAGGTTACATGCACTCGCACACACACACAATGTACGAGTGCACTTGTCTGCTTGGCTCAAACTATTCTAGGGTTGTGAAATTCAATCTCATCACAGCTAAATTTGGGAGCCTCTGCCAGTCAGGAGAAGAAGAGCGAAATTCTCGAAAGTATGACGGCAATAAAAATCAGTTTTATTGAGTTTCTAAAAACATTCTTATTATAATCATAATTATTCAGCAAGTATTACAAAGTATTACGTAGCTGCCTTACTGGAATTAAACTGAACAAACAGACTTGTTGTCATGCAAACACATTTTGTAATGAAATAACAAAAATGTTAAACTCATACTGGAACATACCTCTTTGTCAAAATTCAGCAAGCCCAAAGAAGAACTGACAATAGTCAGTGTGTGGAGTAAATCCCTCTGTGAATGAGTCCTTCACCTGCTGCCGATGACTGGAGCGCTGGACGACCAGTAGATCTGAGTCCCACAAACCAGCCGACCAACCTGCCTCCTCACTTCAGGCACTCAACACTCGCACAGACTGGGCCCCTTCTTTATTCCCTTATAGCCTCTTCAGGTGATTTCCCAAGTGATTTCTGGCTGATGCGTTTGTATTTGTGTACTTATCTATGACTTTGTGTGTGTGTGTGTTTGTATGTGTGTTTGTGTGCGTGCCAGGCTGAGTACTCATGTGTCAAGCTGACTGTTTGCAACAGCTGGGGACCTCAGAGTGAGCATCACCGATGACGAGGAGAAATCAGATACCTTCTCTCCCTCTGTCTTCATGCTGCTCACTGTCCTTGTCCTTCTATCCCATAGGGACCAAGAACAATACGCAAACCTGTGCGCCACCTTTTTACTAAACATTTTATCTGATAATTCATTCAGTTTTCACAGCAAGCATTGCTGCGGGTAGATGACAGAATAGTTGGTTATGTCACAGTGGTTATGATTATGTCATGGTGGTCTCTGGAGGTTTTAGAGGTCTAAAACATTTTCTTTTTCATGTAAGGAGCATGATAGTGTGCCACAAAGGTTGTGTGTTTACAACTAATGGTTCACCTGCAAATTGAAGGTTTGTCCTGGTGGTGGTGCTAGAGGTAACATCATCACGTCACCAAAATCAGGATTAAATGTGACCACCCCACATTACATTTTGGTAATTTGATAATGCACAAATATATTTAAGAATTTGCACCATGTTAGGCCAGTATAAACTGAATTGATATAGGCTGCTTTTTAACTAATAATTTTGAGGGTACCTCTACAAGAGTAATGATTCAGGCGTCACCTTAAGGCCCTTATCATTTCAGTTTATATTGTGATTTAATAGTACATACAGCATTGAGATAAGATAAGATAAGATAATCCGTTATTAGTCCCACAGAGGGGAAATTTGCAGGATTACAGCAGAAAACCTGGGACAGTGCAAACAACAAGAGGCATCAGTAAAAAACAAAACAAGATATAACAAATTAGCAAGTAAACAATAAAAATATAATAAGTAAGTAAAGAGTAAAAAACAAGATATAAAAAATAGGCTGGATGAGTGGTTGGGTTCACATTATTGCACATATGAATATGTACCCTAAATGTTGATATTGAGCAGAACATTGAATATTGCCAATTACTAGGGCTGTCAAAGTTAATGCGATAATAATGCGTTAACGCAAATTAGTTTTATGGCCACTAATTACTTTAACGCATTAACGCAATCAATCTTCTTGAGGTTGTAGCGGGCTCAGTTTTAAAGCTAAAGTGAAGATGTGCTAAATTTTGATGAGGAAAAACTGTCATGGCCATTTTCAAAGGGGTCCCTTGACCTCTGACCTCAAGATATGTGAATGAAAATGGGTTCTATGGGTACCCACGAGTCTCCCCTTTACAGACATGCCCATTTTATGATAATCACATGCAGTTTTGGGCAAGTCATAGTCAAGTCAGCACACTGACACACTGACAGCTGTTGTTGCCTGTTGGCCTTGAATTTGCCATATTATGATTTGAGCATATTTTTTATGCTAGATGCAGTACTTGTGAGGGTTTCTGGACAATATTTGTCATTGTCTTGCGTAGTTAATTAATTTCCAATAATAAATATATACATACATTTGCATAAAGCAGCATATTTGCCCACTCCCATGTTGATAAGAGTATTAAATACTTGACAAATCTCCCTTTAAGGTACATTTTGAACAGATAAAAAATGACAGAAGATTGACAGCACTACCAATTACCAATCAAATTTTGTAATTAATCTAATTACCACAAACTAATTGCCATGTGGTGAACCTGGAGCAGGGGGCACAAAGGCTTTCTGAATTATGTTAATAACAGACAAACACACACAAATAAAGGCAATTACTTTACTTTCTTGACAGACATTTCTATATATAATGCAACATTAAGGTGGCCCATGCATGGAAGAATTATTTGGGGGCTGACAGGGAATGAAAGGGCGTTCTAAGCAGCAGTGTTGTACATATGTACATTAAAGGTCCCATATTATAAAAAGTGAGAGTTTCACATTTTTTTTTATTATAAAGCAGGCTTAAGTCCTATATAAATACTATGAAAGTATCGAAATGCTCAATCCACAGGGAAATACACACAGCCCGTATTCAGAAATTCTGCATTTGAAACAAGCCATTAGGATTTCCGTCCATTTGTGATGTCACAAATATACAATATTTCGACCCTTTACACAGATTTAAACGTAAACATTCTAAATGTGTCTCAGTTTATTCCTAGTTGCAGTGTATGTTAATGACATCAGCTGACAGGAAGTACACATGGACCCAAGCTGTTAACTAGCAACGCAATTCTGTTGCAATTTCGTCGCAATTCCGTCAAAATGTGCTAAAACGGAGCGTTTCAGACGGAGGGGTAAATACAGGTATATTCAGGCCGACAGTATGAGGAAAATAAAGTGTTTTTTTTTAACATTGCAGCATGTAAACATGTTCTAGTAGAAACACAAAATACAAGTATGAACCTGCCAAAGAGCACAATATGGGCTTTAATACATTGTGCACTTTAAAATACTTATGTAATTGGGTATGTCTTATTTAATATCTTTATATCTTGATAAACGGTGTGTTATCTGGGCTAAAATTCAATGTAGACAGATGCTTATGAGTCCATTTATAGTGATCTGTAGACACGTATCCCGGCCTGTTATTATTCTGTCATTATCATGTCCTCTATCAAGGAGCTCAGCACTGATGTCTGTCTGGAACACTACAAAGGTCCCGTTGCATGTCGGGTACAATGTAATGATGGGAATTCAGGCTCCTTTTAGTGAGTCAGATCATTTGGCTCAGCTCACCAAGAAGAGCCGCTCTTTCGGCTCCCAAACGGCTCCCAAACGGCTCTTCGTTTTCACCACTTCTTCCTTTTATAATTTAGCAAAATTTAGCGCTGTTTTGACCTATGATTAGTATGTGTGCACATATATCACTTAAATTATTCAATATAATTATACTAAACCTTATAATTTCCAGAATATCATAATTTTACATGCTGTTTTGTTTCCGACTGTCACTCATCTTGTCTGCTATTCACGCACCGTACTCCTATCTCTTTCTCTCCTCCTCTGCTTGATGGTATGATCCTTGTCTGTCATCACCTGATTGGTCTCACGGACATCATTAACACAACATTCAGTCAAAGTCAGTGCATGGAGCGCCGTGGTGTGGAGAGGATCGTCCTATCATTCTGCCTTGAATTAATTAAAGGGACTATTTGTAAGAATCAGAAATGCTTGTTAACAGCGACACCAGCGTTGGGCTCGCACTTGCTTGCTCTAAATAGACATGAACGAGCATCGCTCAAAACAGTGAGGCGACACACGTCAGCTAAAACCACAATATCACTCTATATTTCACCTGCTTGGCAGTAATGTGAGCTGACCAGACGTAGGTCTCTCCATGAATCACTGCTGATCCTAGTGTTGGCTTTTCCTGCCTCACCCTCCGGAGCTGAAGCAGGAAGAGAAACGTTATCGTCTCCGACCACAGCTGCAGGGAGATACCGGTACCCGGTCGGAGACGATAACGTAACTCGCTGCGGAGCCCCATCACTTCACAAGACATGGAGAACCTCTGTTGGTCTGGAGGAGCTGCAGCATTTATTTCTGCACAAACTTCCACTGTACATTCACTAGATATTCTCAGAGCTACGAAGTCTTCTGCAGTGGGTAGTGTGCGCGCATGAAAGTGAGGTGGAACAAGAACAAGCGCGGTGTGTGAGTGAAGGCAGGCAGACAGAGGAGCAGAGTACAGCAGAGACCCCGGCCCTGGAGACCAAAGCTACAGTCTCCCCCGCGTACTACAACCGCTGCAAACACTGTTTAGCAAGACGGGCTTCACTAGATATAACTTTACGGTTTTGGTGCTTCCGTGTAGTTTGTGTTGGAGTCTGAGTCTGAACAGTGTAGCCACACCCAAGTGTGCATATGCGAGCGCGCATGGGACGGGAGCGACTCGGACGGGAGCCGGCTCTTTGAACCGGCTCGTTCTCGACCAACCCACCACTAGTACAATACTCCCTGAGCTCTTCTCTGCGCATGCGCGGCAAGAAAAACTCCATTATTTTTTTTTGCTCTGAATCTGTAAAAAAAAAAAAACAGTGGGAAACTGTGAATTTGGGATTTTACATGGATCGTTATGGTTTTTGTCGGGAATATATAAATATCTGAATGCTAACTCGGTTTAAGCAGAGCAGAGACGGAAACAACCACGGCTGGATAAACTGAGCACCGGGAGCATCGGGACATCCTTCAGTCTAGTTGGGACACTCCAGAGAATCAAGTAAATTACACTCAGTTAGCTTAGCGCTGCTAGCCTAGCCTAGCCTAGCTGCTAACAGCTAGCTTAGCTTAGCTGCTAGCTGTTAGCATCCCAGGCGCAGTAAACTGAAGCGTTATTGCTCTTTGTTTTTTAAATCGGACTTGGCAGACGTTTTGCATAAACCTCTGAGCGCTGATTGATCGGCGCTAAAACGCGGTTTTAGTGATGGTATTGTTTATTTTACGGGTTATTTATTAAAGTAATCGGCCGTTTTCAAAACATTCTCCGGCTAGTCCGTTAAACTAGCCGTTAGTCCAGCCATTAGCAAGCCGTTAAGTTAACCGTCAAACTAGCCGTTAGTCCAGCCGTTAAACTAGCCGTTAGTCTAGCTGTTAGTCCAGCCGTGTTTAGTCTAGCAGTTATCTAGCCGTTAGTTAGCCGTTAGTCCAGCCGTTAGTCTAGCCGTTAGTTAGCCGTTAGCTAAGATTCTCCCGCGAGCCAGACTCCAAAACTTGGAGAGCTTTGACGCAGAGAAAAGGTTGAAAGGTCCTGCTAACATTTTAATGTTCGCTAACTGGCTGTCAAATAAGTACAAATACATAGTTTTTATGGTGTAGCAGTGTTGGTGTCTGGCTCGTTTCTTATAAACCGTAGCTAAGAGTTTTGCATCGGGAGTGTTTAGTGCGCTTGACAGCTGTCACGACAACATAGTACAAAGTAAGCTTGTTAGCTTAGCTGTTAGCTTAGCTGATAGCTTGTCGTGCACCAGTGGTGTAGTTAGTAGTAGTAGTAGAGGTGTTGTTGCATGGCTGCACACTGCACATGTCGACTAAAGCTCAACTACTATTTCCACTTTTCATGTCTCTTGCAAGCTTGTGAGCTTGTTTGTTATTCGGTAGACAGCTGCTTGTATTGTAACGTTAGCTAAACATCCAGTAAACCACGGGGCCTATCTAAACACACCCTCCCACTTCAAAGTAGCCGCAGCTTTGCTCAGAAGTTCTTTTTGAGAGAGAGAGCAATGCATCTGATGTGATAAAATTAAATTAAAAGTATGCTTGGATTAGAGAAACTGCAGGAAAATGGTTTATTACATGTGTTATGTGTGCTGGTTGTCCCTGTCAGATTACATAATCCACCTCCCACCTTTCTTTGCAGGCTCTCTCCATCCTCATCCAAGACCCTACTCTGATGTGAACTGACATCCTCATCCTCAAGACCCTACTCTGATGTGAACTGAACAACTACATCTGCGGGAGTCATCCTTTTTAAATTGGGGATCTGCCTCATAGCAGAAGAAAACTCCAGGTGTTTGGGGGCATCGAGTCAGGTTTTACTGGCAGCCTGTGTGCTTCTAACCCACCAGCATGTACATTGGACAGTGGATACCCTAGCCAAAACAGATCGTGGCTTCTCAAAGATGACAAGGTATGCTAAATGTGCTTCACTCATTCTATTTTTTGTTATTTAATCTTGACTGCAAACCAAAACCTTTTTGCTTTTGCCGTGGCCACACCCAATGGTTATATGTTTATACCATATTTTGGGTTTTAAATGTCAACATTCTGTGGACGCTTGAACACATGCATAAGTAAATGTTGTGCACTTTGTCTGAACTTTCCCAATGCCTTTTAATTAGCAGCCCTTATTGTATAGATTCTGTTAATCCTAGGCATGATGTCATCATGGTTACATTTTGTAATATTTAATGTTTGACGTTGACATGTGGTGCTGTGTGATCAGATAAACATGACCCATACATTTGGCATGCAGGTTAGAACACTGATATCCCAAAGACTTCGCTGCAGACTCAGAGACATTCGTTCATCCATTTTATGCATGCATGTGTTTACTTATTTAGTGTCCCACAGTGAGGCACAACAAACTACACTGACACATGCAACTAACTATAGTTCCATGTAGGGATGCACCGATGCTGGAACGGCTACCGGGCTGATACTGACTCAAATAGGTGGATTGGATATCGGTGATAGAGGGGCTGATCTATTAAATACAATTCTATGTGTATATACTATAAAAATTCTATACTGAATTTTTTATTCCTGTGTAAGTTTTGACCAATTTGTTGCTGGTTCACACTTGAATTATAATTCCTGTCAATTCTGAAGATTTTTTACCAAGTTGCTGGAGCTCTATTTGTTATATACAATTCAGTAAATTTATATTAATGTATTTATTTTTTACATTCTGCTTTACAAAGTTAGGAAAGCAGCAATGTTTAAGTCAAGCCTAATGTTGCCTTACACATAAAAGAATGATTGCTATCTGTATTGGGACTGAAAAAGTTGCATCCCTAGTTGCATGTATACATACATTTTTAAAAGTATTAATCTTAACTACTGTGAGTATTAGTAGTTCAGCTGGTTTGTGAGCCTTTGCTGATTTTGGCCCATAAAAATAAACTTGACTATTTTAAACTGGTAAAGTGTCATTCCAAAATTATATTGAGATGTAATACGACTATAAATTTAGTTTTGAATACTCCTGACGCCGTAGGACGTCTTTAGTCTGTAGCTTAAAAAATGAAACATCGACATTTAAGAAAATGACAGTGACTTTTCAAATACAGAACAATGGTTTTCTGGCAATGTGAATATATAATAAATTAAAGCAAAACCCTGGGGTCTTTAAACAAATGTAACTTCATTTTATGGGATTAAAGAAAAGCTGTATCAATACTTTGCTGCTCTTCCAAGGTGCTGGCAGGCCGCAGCTACAAAATGATGGGAGGCAGTGAGACTGTCAGTGGGGACAAGGATGGGGTCCACACCGCTGCAATACACGTCCCCATCGGCTGGCAGAGGAGAGTGGAGGGCGGGCAGGTGATCTATGTCAGGTGGGTTGGTTCAGTTGAACAGAAAGCATATGCAGACTTATTGCTGATGTTGATTAATATTTGGAGAAAGGATGAAGGCATATGAATGTATGTATGAATGTATTGCATGCATTTCTGTTTTTGATTTTTTTTTTTTTTTTAATCTACATGACTAATTTCTAAATTGTGTTCTCATTTAAATTACCCGGGTTAAAATGGCGGTCAGACTGTCTGAAGCAGCCATGTAAAACATCTTTCAGTTTGTATACACAGCCCTCTAGATGTCTGCGAGAGCTGGAAATTCAAATTTCAATGTGATTTTAAACATGGAGATCTTGAGGTGTGTTCAGCTTTGCAGCGTAGAACATTGCTGTGCTTTGAACATATCTTTGTTCATATCTTTTCTGTTTCCTTTGAGTTTTCTGTGACAGTCTGTCCCTGTCTTCTGTTTGATAGTCCCAGTGACACTGCCCTGTCCTCTCTGGATGAGGTCAAGTCCTATCTGTTGACTGATGGCACCTGCAAATGTGGTCTTGAGTGTCCACTCATCATCCATAAGGTAAAGTCGGTCTATAAGTTTTAAATTGGTTTGTGTTGTGTGTGTCTGTGCATACAGTATATCCCCATATTATCTGGTCTTCTGAGTTTTCAGATTTAATAACTCTGTAGTACTTGAATGTGCATTTATACACATATTTTAACAGCATGGTGATGACCTTTTAATCTCTTCAAACTCACCTGACCAGTGTGGTGGGTTAGTGTTATTTGTTCGGACACTGAGGATATCAATACATCAATACAACACTGTTTGTTTTTTTTATAGCAATGTGTTTTGATATTACTGTAGAAAACATGACTTAAACTAGCTTCTCATATCAGACGTTGTGTTTGCATAAAGAAGTTGTAAAATTGAGTCAAATTCATGGTGATCTTCCGTAGCATAGTACTTAATGAAAGCAGCACTGGAAGGTTTTTGTTACTGTATGAAGGAGCTGCAGGCATGTGACATCCCCACAAGTGTTGAATTAAATATCTATGACTAACTAAGTTTGTCTAATTGTGTGGAATCATGGCTAACCTTTTCTTCATAAAAATGTGAGTGCACACATTCTGCAATAAGCAATCATCCTTGTGTGACTATGTACGTCATGAGTGTAAAATACTCCCACTTTAACTTTCCTAAATTTGCTGACATGTTACGGACAGAGTTCCCTCTGAATTCTCTCTTTTATCTGGCGTCCTGCAGGTTTTCAACTTCACTGTGGGAGTGAAGGTGGAGCAGCACAGCCAGCCGTTAGGCAAAGCAGAGCAGGACATGACCAAACTGTGTAACCACCGCAGGAAAGTGGTAGCGATGGCTGCTCTGTGTCGGAGTATGCAGGCCTCACAGCTGCCCTTTGCCAACCTTCATCATCCAGGTACGTTTTTAAGCATTGAGACACACTACTCCTGTACCTGTCAACTATCAAACATTGTGTAAAAAACATGAACAAATCTATTAAAATAGCTTTTATATATTAATTTCTACAGATTTACTATATAGATGTTGATCAGCATCATCATTATTTGTTTAAGGTTCATCTAGTTCATGTAAAATCTGTACTTTTCCACCATATCTTTTGGTATTGGGTTGAGTGTGCTGTGTGTTTACTAGTACTCACCTCATGTAGATGGCTGCTATGGGACTATGATCTCACAGGTCCCATAGGACCCAACACAAATTTACTCTGATGTGTGTGGGAGCGCTTTGTCAGTATCATCATCGTTATGGGATTGAATTGAAGATGAAATTTAATTTATGAGAGGCTGTTATTATTGGGCTTAACCATGCATGTAAATGCACTGTCCTCCAGTAAAACACATGCCTCCAAAATACAGCATCAGATGTTTCCGTTTAGTTTCTGCCTCGCTCTCTTGTCTCCCATTTCCTTTCTCTCTCTCTCTCTCTCTCTCTCTCTGAAGTCTTACGTTTTACCATCTGGTTTGTGTCTGTTATATGATAATCAACTGACATGCTCTGTATCCATGTTTAGATACACTTTTATGGATTTAGTTTGAAGCAGTAGGAACTGAAAGAGCTAAATGTGTCTTATTTCCCTGTGGGAAGGGCCAGACAGATTAGAAAACATTTTTGATGGTGTGTGTGATCAGAATCACCACAGGAGTGGGCGGGAGTGGGATGGGGTTTCTGTCAGAGCAGTCAGCGATGGTCGGAAATCCTGCGGGAGCTGGTGGGTGTGGGATTGAACAAACGAGTGCTGGTCAGTGCAGCAGCTGTCAGCCATGCGGAATAGAAAAAGACATTCAGCAAAAATTATGAGGTGTGTTTGGTGGCGCTTTGTTTGCTCAGATTTGCAGCAATTTATATCCAACAGTATATTTGCAGAATTACAGAATAGTTCTATCATTGTAGTCCTTAGTCTTCATCTCTTCATTTCTTCATAAGTCTATTTATATTTTGACAAAATGTATGTTGTACTGTTAATTATTTGGTTTGTTTTGACCCATTGCTTTCTACACTCTTGCTAATGTGCATTCAGTTAATACAGATCCACCAAAGTGCACATTAATGTTGTCAAAAATATTGATGTATCAATGCATATCGATACTAAATATTTAAAATGGTTTCAGTACTCCTTTTTTAATTGGCTAATATCTTCTTTACTTCTGCAGCAGCCTAGTCGGCTACTTTTGCATACACCATTTTTTAATAAATCCGTTTTTTGAGAATATCCTGAAGTGTGATTTGGTGGATGTACATCATTGGAAAATTTTCTATTTCTTTGCAATGGGCGATGCGCTGTTCTGTGGCTTACAGTATGACTGACCAGGATTACTTCTGTCATACATTGTTAAATGGCACTTTTGGCCAAGTTCGTGAGCAAGTTAAAGTAACAGTGAATGCATTCTTTTCCTCCCTGTCTGCCTGTCTTGTATCTGGGACCAAGAGCTGTTAGTGTTGCGTTATATTAGAGAGATAACCTTTTTCACTCCCCCTCTACCTTGACTTTGTGTATGGAGCCTCCATGCAAAATGGTGATGCACGTCCCTGCGTGACCGGTGGCGGGCATCGGCCACTATCAGAGCCCAGTTCCGTCGATAACGATAGTTTGTAAATCATTCTATCGGTGCTGATTAATCAATCTACCTCTAATTTCAAAGGTAGGGTCCGTAAGACTGAGCATGGCCTCAAGATTGCGCACCAATTACCTCAAGCATTAAAATCAAACCTCAAAATGCTCCTTGGCAGAACATGGCAGAATTTTAATTCTCAGTAATTAGTTTATAGGCTGTATGCAAGACCTTTTATGAAAGTGACTTCACAATAACCCATATTTCAATGCTGTCATATTTAGTATTAGTCAATTTAGTAAATGCTTTGTGTGTGTGTCCACTTTCAGAGATGAGCAGTGGAGTGGACAGCCGCCATCCAAAGCGAGCGCTCATGGAGCGGGAAGAAGAGGACCATGGCATTTACCATCCCAAACTCCATCCGGTCCCAGCTCGACCCCACGGCAACCTCCACATAAACCCCTGTGCCAGCCCCAAATCCTCCCACCAGTTTATTTACCCTTACAATGGTTCCTCCCCTGTCCTTCACACAGCCACAAACTCTCACCATCCCTTAGATGCTTTGAGAAGGCTTCACCATCCTCCTCCTCTTCCTGCCTCCTCCAGCTCTTCCTCCACCTCCTCATACTCGGCGTACAGTGCTGCCCAGAGATCACCCCGCACTCCCACTCCTCAAGGTCAAAGAACGCCCAAAACCCCAGAGACTCCGGGTTCTCCTCGGCTCGGGCCGCTCTCTACGCCTCCTCCCTCTTCCCCTATGACCATGGGTGGAGGAGGAAGAGGAGCACAGACTCATCATCCTCATGGTGTCATTGTGGGAGGCTCCCCCCTCTCTCCCACTCCATCCCTCTCTCCCTCTTTCCATAACATGAACTGTGTGTCTCCTCACCAGCGGTCCCGCCACCCTTCAGCCTCTCCTTCCCCTCTCTCTGATCAGGGAGGGGGCTCAGCGGCAGCAGGAGGACTGATGGGAAGTAACTTGTCTCAGAGGAGGAAATCCACCTCTTCCTCTCCACACTCCCCTCTCCCCGGTGGCTCCCCGAACCCCAGCCCCCACTTCCCCAAGTACAAGCTGGAAGACATCTTGGAGCAGTTTAAGAACTCAGGCAACAGCAGCACTAATAACCACCACCACCTGATCCCTACTAACCCCTCCTTACTGACCAACCAAAGCAGTAGCAACCCTAACGCTCTCTCCTCGAAGCCCTCAAAGAGTACCATGAGTCCGATTCCTAGCGCAGGACCACCAGGTTTTGGGTTGAACTCCGCAGGGACTTCTAGTTTACCTCTGGGGCCGTTTCTGAACCACCACCACAGCCATCAGGGCAAGCTGCCACACCCGGCGTCTTTCCCTGCGAGTAGCCTGCTCTCTGCGGCTGCCAAGGCTCAGCTGGCTAACCAGATAACCCAAGGCCAGAGCTCGAAGGTGGGCAGCAACCCCGTGAACTTGCCCTCTTCTCTGGAGGTCTTGAAAGAGGCACAGCAGTCATCAAAGGTAACAAACAGCACTTTACATAACAGCCACCCTCCCTCCTCCAGTGCTTCTACTAGACATCCCCATCCCTCCCTCGCAGCAGCCTCCTCTGTCCTTTTTCCTCCATCCCACTCTCTGGCCCAGTCCCTGGCTTCCTCCTCGCCCCACCTGCCTCCCACAACAGAACGCAACGCGTCGCACAGGAAGAGGCAACGGCGATCTCCCACAGTGCTCAGCATGCTAAGAGACACCCAGCAGCTGGCTAATGGGCCACGGAAGACCCCACCAGGAGACGCCGGTTCTGCTACAGTTATCAACCTATCCTCCTCTTCCTCTTCCTTCCCCTCCTCCTCGCACTCCTCCTCTACCTCAGCTGTGCAGAACCAGAATGCTGTCTTGTTAGAAAACCATCATCATCTCCTCCCCGGGCAGACGCCAAGGCTGCCTGCTCCCCGACAAACGGCACACTTCACCAGGCCTCCCAGACAAACCGAGGCTCTGGATTTCACTACAGGCCTGACGCCTACACCTCTTGGCTTGGATCCTCCAACCCAGCCTCTGTCTGCCCTGTTGCACCTGCTCAGCGTGCAGAACGCGCAGGCCTCAGCTTCAGCTCAGCCAGGATCTGTGTCTATTGAAGGAGGTGGACACACTAATAAACAGAGCCCCAGACGGTCACCATCTTCTCCCGCCCCTCATCCTAATGTCAGGCACACACAGATTCAGTCACCGTGCCGAACCAGAAACACTAATCCTCTTCCCTCGGTGCTACAGCCACTCTCTCCTCCCCCGACTTCCTCTCACTTCAGATCAGTGCAGTCTCCATCGCGTCCTCAGTCTACTAAATCAAGTCCTCTACAGAGACATTCTCCTTCTTCTACAGTGCTGCCCAACTCAAATTTAGCTTTACACAACAGCAGCAGCCCATCCCAGTACACGTTCCCGACTCCCTCAGACAAGCATCACTCAACTGAGAATCACATTCCTACAATAGACTCTGTTTCCCATGCACCATTGAGGGAAGCCTCACCACAGGGCGCTGTGGCAAGGGAGATTGGTGGTAACAGCATATCTACATCAGTGGACCTGAGTCATTCTCAAGGCAGTGTTTCTATGGCGATACCCAGCTCCCCGAAGCCTCTTGATCTTAGCAACCACGTCCTGGCCCTTCTCGCAGCATCTTCCACCGTACCTCAGGGGGAGGGCAGCTCCTCCGACCGTACCACGGATGCTGTGATGTCTTCTCAAGGAAATCCCACTGCAGGTAAGATATGTTTCAGTCTGAAGTGTGTTTTTAGTTTTGAAGGTTTAAGCTTAACTTTTGAATACATATTGAAGTAATATGGTTTGTAGAGCTTTGCAGTATACTGATAATGTACCCATATAGACATCAGAATACTGTCACAACTTGTGCTCATCCAAGTCTGGTTAATGTGAATTATGTGTCATAAGGTGGAAGCTTAAAAAAATAATGTGACATTTAATATTTGTGCTTGATGTTCGCGATATAGTAATTTACTACATCCCACGTAGAACAAGCTGCAATACATCGAGTATATTCGTTATATCGCCCACCCCTAGTTGCACCCTTTATGGGTGAATTGATGTGAGTGCACATGGTTATTGATGTGTTATTATTGCTATCTTGTAACTGTAATGCTGTTTTGTAGCCAACTATCAGCGCTCAATGCTGTAGTCAATCACCAGAGTTAAATCCTGTGTAAAACACTGCATACTGCTCAGCTCAAGACCCCTTGTATACAATGTGTTTTATTGCATTGATAAGTCAGCCTGAACAGATGTAAATGATTCATGTCTGTCCCACAGGGCCAGAGGAGCCTAGATGTGTTGACCCGAAGGTCTCCGTAGTGACCAAATCTCCAGCAGCCACGAGCCCCGGGCCCGCTATCTCCTCTCGTCTCGGGGATAATCCCAGTCCTCATACACCTTCGGCTGTGGGCGACTCAACCTCTCCCTTACCTCTGGCAGAGGCCTTCCCCTTCATGAACCAAGAGCAGCTGCTTCAGCTGCTGTCATCCACAGGAGGTCTACCATCCCTCTTGGACCCTACAGTCCTTGCTTCCTTGCCCTTAGGGGGGTTGTGGTTGGGAGGGCAACATGCACAGATACCCCCTGCCAATGCTACACCACAACCTCCACAGACTCTCGCAGAGCAGCAGCATTCAGAGCAGCAGTTACTGATGCAACAACAAGAGACACAGCAGCAAAACCAGGATCAACAACAGAAGCAACAACAGATAAACAACAATCCTCTGTTTCCCTTGTTGCCCTTGTTGAGTGGTGCACAAGGGGAGCTACCTCTGAACCTTCTGGGCCTGCTAAACCCGCTCCCACACCCAGGCTCAACCCCTACCCCAGGACAGGAAGCTGATTTAGGGCTAACAGAAAAACCTAGCCTCCAGGCTCTGCTTATGGCCTCCTTGTTGCTCGGGCAACAGCATGCGCCTTTGTTACCTCTATCTGGGCTGGGTCAGTTGAGCCAGGTCAGCTTGGAAGTTCCGCAGCACATCCCCACCACACTGGAGGGCCTCACCTTGGATAAGACCTCCGGCCTCCTGGATCCATCAACCCTATCGGGCGCAGGGCTCTTGGAGGTCGCCCAGGGCCTCCTCCCCATCCCTCCAGGAGCTGAGGGCTCCATCCAAGCCCTGCAGTCTCTGCTCCTCTCTGCCGCTCTTCCTCCTCCCCACGCAGCCTTCCTGCCCCTCAGCCCCGCCTTGCTCTCTGCTGCCCTGAGCTCTGCCGAGCTCCACCCGTCTCCCCACTCCCAGTTAGCTCCTGCACAGCAAACCCAACATACCCAACCTCAGGTAGGCTCCCCTATCTCCTATAGCTTTTTCCTCTGTGCTCCTCCTACTTTCCCCAGAAAGTCCTATAAGCTCTTTTCCTTAACTGCTGCATTGTCATTCCCTGCTTTAGTTGCTTATTTACCCAAAAACCCATCAACCATTTTCCTTTACAGCTAAAATATGTTTTTCCCTAAACTATTTTCAAATGAAGGCCTCCTCAAACTACATGGTTTGTTTGTATCTCTGTATTTCTTCGACCCCATCTCTACCTTTTTTTTTTTTTCTTTGATTCACTCTTTTGTAATTTGTTTCCTGAAACTCTAACTAAACTCCTCTTCGATCCTCTACTGTACTCAACTCTCCAGGTACCTACTGATGCTGGTGTTGACACCCTCATCCCCCTCTCACTCCAAGGCAAGGACAACCCCATCCTCCAACAGTTACTGCCCACTTTGCTTAACTCTGCCGTTTTAGGTGAGTTGGTCCCCACCCTGTGTAACACTTCTTTCTAAAGATTAAACTCAGTATATTAGGAATAAATAAAACTATACCAGTTAAAATTACCAACTGTTCTCAGTATTAAAATGTTAAACATTGCAGGCATTCTGTAGCAGCAGGTCATTATATCAGTGTATCTATGAAATGTGTCTTTGTAGGGGATCTTTCTGGCATCGCAGGCCTCCACAACATGTTGGGGATTGGAGCAGGTTCCATCCTTCTACCCCCAGTCCAGACCTCTGCTTTGGGCATGCCTCTGCTGCATGGTCATGATGGAGCTCTCAACTTGCTCAACAACATCCAGGTAGGTAACTGGCATGTAGCTTAGTGGATAAAACATTAAGGGAAAAGGCCCAGACACACCAAACCGAACATCAAAGAACTAGCCGTGACAAAGATTGACTGTTGGGTTGCCTCACGTCGCCTGTGTCGCGGCCAAAAAGTTGCACTCAGACACACCGCAACGTCTACAGCCAACAGCCAACTACCACATACGTTCTGCGCCTGCGTTAGATGTAATAACTCTCCACACCAGCAAGCAGCGTTAGTCTGTATTCATCATTCAAAAAGGGAAACGTGAAGACCGAGGACAGCGGATATACAAGCTGTTGTTATGATACGTACATGAAATAAAACACTGTTTGCTGACCATTTTCTCACCACTTAGCTTCATTCCAGATGTCGCTGTGAAAATATCTGTGTATTGAATGATCAGATGAGATGAAGATGAAAAATGAGATGAGCCTTCTGTGTGTGTCCTCTTGACTTTACTCGCTTGCTTGCTTTCCTCACTTCCGTTTCTCTTCTCGTGCACTGATTCGCTTAAGCTGAACAGCCAATCAGAGTGATTTCTCTCACCGACGGGCTCCGCCGCCGATTCAACATGCTGAATCGTCCAAAAAAGCTCTGACACGGGCAGACTAGATCCGAAGGTGTGGGACACACCGCAAAAACTAGATCAACAGACGCTCACCGACGGCCTGAAAATATATATATAATTTGCTTTTGAATTGTTTTGCGTCAATGAGGAAATGCGCCGTTTGTTCCTTAACATTTCTTTTGGGATCTTTGACTGTTAATTGATTGCCTCAACTTTTTTTCCTTTTTTCCTCCAGCTAAACCTTGCACCACCCTCAGAAGGAGAGAAGCCAATGTCATTGCAGGAAACACAAAGCCCCGCCCCACAGGAAGACATTCCAGCCAGTCAGATGGCTCCCGAAGTGGTTCCCAGTCCTGTTCCTGCTCCAGTTTCAGCTCCTGCCCATGAACACACCCCACCCCCACAGCGGGTATCTGAGGGCAGGTCTGTTATCGACCCTTACACCTCTTTCATGGACACCATTTATACCTCCTTCCTTCAAGTCAATGCTAAAGAGCAGGAAGGCAGAGCCCACATGGGGCCGTCTGACCCCACTTCACCCTTCTGTGCCTTACCACCAGTTTCTTTCCCCGTGGATCACCATACACCGTCCACCCCTATCCCAACTCTTCCCCAGGCAAGTGCCCCAGTCTCCCTCAGCCCACGTCGGGCCTGTTCCCTCCACAACCCAGACTTATCCCGACTCAGCTTGGAAGCAGCAGCCCATTCCCCAGCCCAGGGGACACCCAAACCCACTGAGGATGGGCCTACGTCACCATTACAAAGGAAACCGTTTATGGTAGAGGGACATACTCACCCAGAGCCTCCTCTGCCATCCATATACTTCGAGGAGGCTAAGACAGACTGTACAGGGCCTGCTGCGGCTGTGTGCCCATATGTGGAGGCAGGGGTAGATAGGCAGGGGCATCTTCCCCATGCGGGGTACCTCAGTCCCAGGGATGGATGCAGTGGGAGGCCCAATGAGGAGACGGCTGGGACGTTGCTGCACACCGAACAGGGAAGGGTGAGTGCCTGGATCTCCTGTTTCCTTTAAACTTATAAACAAAATGTTATATCACAAAGTTGGACTAACTGGACTTGGAGCGCGTCTGTGACTACGGGTCACAGAGCGGTACTGGTGCAGCTGTAGGATTTCCTCTCGGTGTAGTGAGTGCTTGCAGGATCAGGATATTTCACACGTTTAGAGAGCTTGTAATTGCCAGTCTCCAGTGTGGCAGCAGCGCACGGGTTCAGCCTCAGAACACAATTAAAACGGCCGGGGGAAGTCATCTGTCCGAGGCAAAAAATCATTCATCTGCTTTGTGTGTGTTGACATGAAAAGTAACCGCCCGGTCGGTGTTGTCTCTGTTCATCTTGTCTCTTCGTGCCCTTATAAATGCATAATCTATAAGTTTGTTCTGTAGCCTATATTAATTATTAAAAAATACGAATACACACACAGTGGGCACGGCCATCGTGTGTGCTGCTGTCTCAGTCCTTAGTCCAAAACTCAAGATTTATTGAAAAAGTATAGATGTAATCATTTCCAAAATTCACAACATTTTCTGCTTCAGTCCATATTTGTTGGTGTTTAGCCTTTCAAAAACAACATTTTTACTGCGGTCAAAAACAGTTTGGTCTCCCACTTGTTACCACACACACAAAGGAAGGCTGGCACCTGTATTAATGGACATTCAAAGCTTCATTCGAAAACCTCAATAGAAGCTTTGAATTAAAAAAAAATGACATTAGGTTCAACCCTAGTGGCTCAGTCCGAGCCACTTTGTTTGGTTCCCATTTACAGAGCCAGGTCTGTGTATGAACACCAGATGTTATCAGCGCGCACACAGCGAATTGTTAGCAGACCTTCAGTGAGATCGCTAAAATTGACAAAAAGTGTTGGATTAGAATCACAGACTCCACCTTTGAATAGACCGATGTCTTATTATATTTAACAATGAAAATTCAAAATGACAGACAACGAGAAAGTCTAACATAACCACAGAGTGGAACTGCGTAGTTATCCTGCTGAGACATCCGAATTTAGTTTGCTATGGACCAAAGACTGTAAAAAAAGAGGAATGTAACATTGTGATTGACTTGAATGATTGTATTTTTATGCCACTGATCCCTGTAGATGATTTTTATTATAATTGTGATTTCTGATTTTACCTCCCAAGGATCAAGCGGGAGCAGCGGGTGGAGCCAGAAGAGGAAGGAAAAGGAAACAAACGTAAGTTCTTGTGTTAACAGTTTATTTCTCAGACACGCTCTAGACAGGAAATCGCATGGATAAATCAATTTCCAGTGAAAATCAAAGTGGCGCCGGTCTCAAGACCTGGCACTGTAAGGAATCAAAGCTGTTTCATAACAACTGTCCTGTCAGGTTTATTTGATTACATGCTGCTGTATTGAGTATTAATGTGTTTCTCACTTTGTGTATCAGGCTACAGAATGTGTTAGAGGACTTCAGAGACATGGATGCTACAGCACTAGAGGAAACCAAGGCTACGGTAAGACCTAGCTCCCCCTCACTGACTCACACATCTATTGGTTTCATTAGTACCTCTCACTATTACGTATTATTGAGCTGTTTTGAGTAATTTCTAAGCCACCTGTCTTTCTTTAAAGCACGGCCTGTTATTTCTCCAGTTGTTTTTCACAAATATGTTGCTGGTACTTTCCAACAGCTTGGAATATTTTAGCGCCTGATCCTGTGACTTCTCCTCTAGCACCACCATGAGGTTCATATTTGTGGTTTTGAGTGAAATGTCTTGACAACTATTGAATGGATTATCATGAAATCTGGTCCAGACATTCACATTCCCCTTCAGGATGAATTGTAATAATGTTGGAAATCCCTTAACATTTCATCTAGCATCAGCACTTTGGTTTATGACCAAATGCCTGCAAAACATCAGCCTCAGCTTCACTTTGTTTTTAATAGTAATTTGTAAATGTACTTGCCAAAGCATCCTGCATGTTAGCATTGTTATTGTGAGCGTGTTAATATTTAAAGTACTAAGAGATACAAGTTAATGTATTCCTGTGATATTTTCACATCATCAAATGGCTGCTGTACCACTCCCTTTATATGATTCATATACTGTACGTCAGTAACAGTGAATGAAAGTGTGTTTGCTTGTTCCAAGGGTGTAGAAGTACCACAGCAATTCCAGCCTAGCACAAACAATGTCATTAAAAAAAGAAATGTCATTAAAAATCTTTTCAAAAGATTAAAAAAAAATTTGAAGCAAAAAGCAGCATTTGAGAAAAACAATCTCACCACAATGTCCTTTTAGTTGAGTGTTGTTTTAACAGCTTTCAATAATACCACATTATCTTCATCTGCAGATTGAGTTGCCCAGTTGTCATTAGGGCTGGCAAAATTGGCAAAAAATGACGTTCGAATATTCGTTATAAAACAAAAAACATACGTTAGAATTATTAGAATATCTATTTTTGCACATTATATCCGTGACACCGTGTCCTAACTGGCTGCGAGTGACGCAGCACTGCACAGCGTGTTGTTTTGAGCTGAACTTCTGTTGCACGCCCTGTTTCTATTCATTCCCATCACTCTGTGAAAGCGCCGCAACGGACGTGGAACGGCTGATTTGTGGAGTCGAAATGAGATACCTCCTCGTTTCACTTCAAAAACCTAAATAAGGTGACAGCTGGCGAAATGGAGATCATCGGAAAGCGTCCTACTTATTGTCGGCTATATTGTAAGTCATTTCCAGTAAATATCACAATATGTGTTTCATCTTTCAAGCGGTCATGTCTCGAGTCTGATCTTGAGCACACAGCTGATGGGTATGTGGTTTGTTTACATGATGTAACGCCTGCTGATAGGACACGGTGTCTCACTCTCTCTGTGGCCGAGTTCTCTCCATCATAACGGTTGCTGTTGAATCATCCCTTGTTCAGCTCGACCCAGCATTACATTTCATTTTCAATTAATGAATTAATGAAAGGGACGTTGTGTGATTTCTGTCATTTGGTGCATTCAGTGTGCGTGAGGCAGACAGCTGCTGTAGTGCTGCTTTTTTGTTTTTTTTTCACAATCAAATAATAATTTTCATACTCGAATATTCTAATTTATAATATTCGTTGACAGCCCAGTTGTCATGCAATTGTATTTCCATTTTTAGGACTTGTTGCCTTTTAAAAGCTGAGGGTTAAAGTTCATTCATGATCTTTGAAACAGTAGTTGAGAAAACAAAAAAAACCTTAACAAGGCTTTAGGGGGATATTTGTTTTCTCAACTGCTGAAAGGACGTTTAACCTCAAAAAGCAGTGTGATTTGCTAAAAAAGGCTAAAACGTTAGAGGGTCAGTATTCTGTGTCTTACTCGGCACTCTGGGGTTTGCTGAAGAGAAAGCTTTTTTGTTCCATGGTGGGAATGATGGTGCACTTCTCACTGCGGTGGTAGAGTCATTCCACCACTGGGTGGCTGACTGTAATTTCTCTCTCTCTGTGTGTCTTTGCTCCAGACGGCACTGCTGAAGCCCGAGAGGTCAGTCCGCGGCAGGAGGCGACGAGGCGCCAGGTCTCAGAGGCAGTGATTGGTGGAGGGAGCTGTAAGTCAGAGCTGTTCACCAATCAGAGGCAGCCAGACGCCTCTTCTTCCCCCCCACTCCATCTCTTCACCATCTTCACCACTGTTTAGACCTTTCTTTTTTCTAATTCAACTGCACTAATATTAATGCCGTTGTCATGTCAACCATTGTTATGGCAACCACTATGAAAAAACACATAGGAGAGAGATCTAGTCTGAAAAGTTAATTTATAAAAAAAAAATTGTAAAAAAACAAAAACATTGAAGATAAATTTTGTGGCTACTTTTTCACTTAGGTCTTCTCTTAGGTCTAGTTCACAAAATAATGGTTGCTTCACTTTGTGATCAGAGATCTGTTAAATGTGGTTGGTGTTAGATTATATCAATGAGAAAACAGAAAAAACAAGAGTACTGTTTTCTTCTCATCAGTGTATAACTGTGAGTCAGGACGAAGCCCAACTACTTGAACGATGCTCTCTGTTGAAAGTGTGTCTGTCTGCGTGTGGATGTGTGTGTGTGTGTCTTTTTATGTGTGTGTGTGTTGGACAACAGTGCTGTTGCTGAGCCCCTCACTGTCCGACCGTTAGTGGAATTTAATTTCATTCTAGTGAACGAGACCCTGTCTGTTTGCAGAGACGCACAGTGGTTGTATGTCAAAGAAATGTTTTGAAGGGTTTTCAGAAGGTGCTGGAAGAGAATATACAGTAAGAAGGAACAGACTTGAGTTTTCTTTTTTTCTTTCACAGTATAAAATATCTTTTTATATTGGACAAGCCGAGGAAATGATGTCCACCGTATCAGGTTTCATGAATCAGTTTACATCAACCGCTGGTCACAGAAAATACCGTTTTATCATGATTCCACGTGTCCTGTGAGCTGCTCCTTAATGGTTCACACATCACTAATAATTTTATCAACTAAGAAAACGTTAATTTAAAGGAGAACAACGAGCATTTTTAAAACATTGATATTATTCTGGAGGCTATATAACATGATGGAAAAAAATACTGTAACTTGCTCATGTACGCGCCGGAAAACCACAAGGTGGTAGCGTCATCACGGAAAACAGTAACTGCCGGTCAGTGGTGATATGAATTGAGTAAAGAATATCAACATTTGCATTATAAATAAACATGCTGTCACTTTCTGAAACTATTTTATGTTAACAATAGAGCTGTGATTAAATCATTTAATCGCACATTTTTTTATCTGTTCAAAATGTACCTTAAAGTGAAATTTGTCAATTTAATACTCTTATCAACATGGGAGTGGACAAATATGCTGCTTTATGCAAATCTATGTATATATTTATTATTAGAAATCAATTAACAACACAAAACAATGACAAATATTGTCCAGAAACCCTCACAGTACTGCATTTAGCATAAAAAATATGCTCAAATCATAACATGGCAAACTGCAGCCCAACAGGCAACAACAGCTGTCAGTGTGTCAGTGTGCTGACTGGACTATGACTTGCCCAAAACAATGTGATCATAAAATGGGCATGTCTGTAAAGAGGAGACTCGTGGGTACCCATAGAACCCATTTTTATTCACATATCTGGAGGTCAGAGGTCAAGGAACCCCTTTGAAAATTACATTGACAGTTTTTCCTCGTCAAAATGTAGCGCAAGTTTGGAGCGTTATTTAGCCTCATTGGTTCCGATGGATTCCTTAGGTTTCACGTGATACCAGCATCTTCACTCTAGCTTTAAAACTGAGTCCCCTACAACCTCCGAGATATCGATTGCGTTAATGTGTTAAATAAATTAGTCGCATTAAAAAACAAATTTGCATTAATGACAGCCCAATTGTTAACATAGAAGAGTTTCAGGAAGTGACAGCATGTTTATTTATATTGCAAATGTTGAAATTCTATACTCCATTCATATTGCCACTGACAGGCAGTTACTGTTTGCTTGATCACGCTGCCACCTTGTGGTTTCCCGCCGTGTCCTCGCAATATGCGCGTACATGAGCAAGTTGCAGTATTTTTTCCATCATGTTATACAGCCTTCAGAATACTATTTTTAAAAAATGGCTGTTGTTTCCGTTTAAACTTCTTTTGTACAACTCTTTGAATCATGTCATAACACGTCAGGATACCCCCGACCGGTCAGGAAAATGAAGTGAATCTGACAACATCCGTTTTTTGACGTTTGCAAGGTCCACAACAAAAAATTCTGAAAAACTTTGAGCACCATTTGTCACATTTTGGCAACCCACTTCATTTGTCGCTGTGAAGAATTACATGTAGCTGTGGTGTGATGGAGACTATTTAATGTCCGTTGATCCAACACCCACCCAAAACTTTCACCGCCCAGCCGGGAGATAAATGTCTGGAAAAGGTTTTGAATTTCAAGAAGGAATATTTGCAGGAATCAGGAGGTTAATACAAAGTACAGTATGTCCTTTGATTGGTTGAACGAATAGCTGGACAACGTAAACACAGGGAGCGATGACGTCTTACGTGGATCTGTTGAGCCCGTGTGTTACTGTGGATAATAATATCTTCCCTCTGTCTCCTCATGTCACTGTTTGAGCTCTCCTCCACACACTGCCCTGCCCCAAGAGTACTGGCATCTCTTGCTGTATTTAAACAAAAAAAAAAAAAGAATAAAGAAAAGTGAAAAAGAAAGCAGATTATGCAATTTCTACACTTGGAGATTTGTACATATGTACAGTTAATGTGTTTTATTTTGATTTTATATTGTTAGAGAAAGAGACAAGAGAGAAAAACAATGAATTGTGAATTTTTCTGGGAATTGTAATTAAGTATTTTTCTCATTCTACCCCTTGCTTTCAATACTTATGTTTAAAAAGACGATTAAATTGTGGACTGTAGCTTTCTTTTTTATATGGGAGTCTTTTTTATTTAATATTAAACTATTTACAGAAAATGTACCTTGTGTTGATTTCTCTTGTGAAAAGGATGTTAAACATGTAGTGATGCAGTTTCTAGGTAATTTGCCTTTAACTCTCACACATTGTCTTATTGAACATGGGCATAACATCGTTCGCTGTTACTACAAAAAATAACAAGATATTAGTTTTGAATAATGTGAATGCTAGCACTAGCTGAGCTGTGTGAAATAACTGAAAGGGTTAGTTGAGATTTTTTGAAGTGGGTTGTATGTATACTCCTGTGTTCTGCGAGTTAAAATTACGGCTTTTGTGAATGGAGCCTGGTTTTACCAAAATTTGAATGTTCTCATTTGAATACATAAGGAACACCACCGTGAAGCTACAGAATGATATAGAAACTACGGCTGTCAATGGATAAAATATAAAATATTTAATCGTGATTAATCACAAATTTTCTATCTTTTAAAAATGTACCTTAAAGGGAGATTTGTCAAGTATTTAATACTCTTATCAACATGGGAGTGGGCAAATATGCTGCTTTATGCAAATGTATGTATATAGTTATTATTGGAAATCAATTAACACAAAACAATGACAAATATTGTCCAGAAACCCTCACAGGTACTGCATTCAGCATAAAACAATATGCTCAAATCATAACATGGCAAACTGCAGCCCAACAGGAAACAACAGCTGTCAGTGTGTCAGTGTGCTGACTTGACTATGACTTGCCCCAAACTGCATGTGATTATCATAAAGGGGAGACTTGTGGGTACCCTTAGAACCCATTTTCATTCACATATCTGGAGGTCAGAGGTCAAGGGACCTCTTTGAAAATGGCCATGCCAGTTTTTCCTCACTAAAATTTAACACAAGTTTGGAGCGTCATTTAACCTCCTTCGCAACGCGCTAGTATGTCATGGTTGGTACCAATGGATTCCTTAGGTTAGTTTCATTGATGCATATATCTATCTTCACTCTAGCTTTAACACTGAGTCCCCTACAACCTAGAAATCACAAGTAATGCGTTGAAGAAATTAGTGGCATTAAAATTTGCAGTTAACTTTGACAGCTCTAATATAAACCTTAAAAAATTAATAAATAAATAATGGTCCCGCTCATTAAAAATCCGGCACAATATCCTATTATTGTCTATATGTGTATTTTGATGTAGATAAATATCCATAATTAATGAAAATAAATGTACAGGATTGCGCAGCCTTGGTAAGTATATGAGTTCAATGAGTGCTTTTTGAATTGCATTTGTAATATCAGTAATTTGTTCACTCTATAAGTATAATAAGTATATATTTTTAATGTGTTTTCTTTTTGACATTGTGCTGCATCATCCCAGTCTCATCAGACACTGTGATGCTCCTTCAAGGAGCCTAAGATGAGGCCTAAACTCATCTTTTAATCAATAATCTCTCACTGTCTTCCCATAATGGTTCCTTATGTCCTTCCAAGAAACATAGTCATGCATTGGAGAGATGGGCCAAAGTATGACTTTGAGAATTAGTCACTGCATCATCACCATCAGGCTCTGGAAGTCACAGAGAGTAATAATAAAGTTATATCCTTCACGGTTTTGTGAGGATGTGACGCTGCAGCTGTGTTTCCTGTGCTGTGCTGTTTCTGAGGATGCTGAGCTGCTGATGATGATGATGCTGAGGCTGTGGTGGTGGGTACCACTTTAAAAGAGGCGGATGCAGACCACGCCCTTCCTCTACTCTCCGACAGAGGGCGCTGTGGCGACCAGAGAGAGGCCGATCTTCATCATCATCAGCAGCTTTTACCTCACTGCCCTTCCAGCAGCATCTCACCTTCAACCGGCCTGACGCACATCCATCCACCGCCGCACCCGAGAAGAAAAAACACACACAAGAGAGGAGAAACACAACACGGAGAATCGAGCATCATCACAGTCGGTTGTTTTTTTTAATAATGTAGGGGATCGTTTTGCGGTTTGACATCTAATTTATCCAGCCCGCCTCTCTGCGACAAGGAGAAACACCAGCCAGCTGCGCATCAATAAAAAAAAAAAACATCCTCTCTCTGAGCTTGTTTAGGATAAAAACCTCTTGACGCAGAAGGACGTTGCGCATCCCTTGGTCGTTTATTTTGACGGTCACATCAGGGCCTCAAACATCCTCCTCCTCCTCCTCTTCCTCAGCAGCAGCAGCATCTCTCCGCTCAGCATCCTTTCCTCCTCCTTGAATCTGCGCCATGGCCGACATCCCAGCGGAGTGCAACATCAAAGTGTTGTGTCGCTTTCGTCCTCTCAACCAGTCTGAGATTGTCCGAGGCGACCAGTTCATCCCCAAGTTCCAGGGAGACGACTCTGTCCTGGTCGGGGTGAGTAAAACAAGGAGGCAGGAGGCGCTTTGTTGTGCATCATGCAGGCCCTTCATCAATAAATCATCTCCTGGTTTGGGTCGTGGATCGGAAGGGAACCGTGATAATCGGTGCAGCACATGCAGGGAAATATGACATCTTTCTCCTAACCTTTAAATCTATCTTTTCCTTAACATGACAAAGCACAAATATCTGCATGTTAATGTTGTTAAACTGGCCTCTTGCATCAGCTGACTAAGGTCTGCACTGTGCAGCCTATGAATGAAACACACCTTGTTATCATAAACACAGGGCACTTTTGAGATTGAGATGCTATCATAACGTGTTTTAAACAGTAAATTGTATTTTTCTGAAGGCCTATATCAGTCAGTAATGGCCCCATCCTGTTTAATAACACATATCATACAACCCACAAAGGTAAATATAGGCCTAAATGAATGTAAAGTATTTTCTATTCATTCATTCTGTGCATTTAAGTGTTTAAGTTAATTACGTCTGGTGATGATCTTTGTATTAGATGTTGAAGTTTGGATAAATGGGGAGCTGAGTGGACCAAAATCTGCAGTCACCTTTACCCCAACAAAATCTATCTTTTCCTTAACATGACAAAGCACAAAAATATCTGCATGTAATGTTGTTAAAGTGTGCAAACTGGCCTCTTGCATCAGCTGACTAAAGGTCTGCACTGTGCAGCTTATGAATGAAACACACCTTGTTATCATAAACATGCTGACATAACAGTTGGTATTAAGTTGCTTTGTTTTTCTGTATAGGCCTATACGGGTAATCCTGATTCGTATAACACATCTAATACAACCCTCAGAGGTAAATATAGGCCGGATCGGAAGGGAAACCGTGATAATCGGTGCAGCACATGCAGGGAAATATGACACCTTTCCAAAATCTATCCTATCCTCAACATGACAAAGCATAAATATCTGCGTGTTAATGTTGTTAAAGTGCCAAACTGGCCTCTTGCATCAGCTGACTAAAGGTCTGCACTGAATGAAACACACCTTGTTATCATAAACATAGGGCACTGTAGAGATAGAGATGCTATCATAACAGTAGGTATTCATTTGTTGTATTTTTATTTATAGGCCTTTATGAGTAATCCTGATTCATATCACAAAAGACAGATTGTTTTGATGTTGTGGTCATTGTTGGTAAAGATTGTAATGTGATTATGTACTGAAATGTAGCCTAACAGTTCAAAGTGATTTAAGTGGACTCCAGGAAGAATAGCTGGGCTTCAACCACAGCTAATGGAGATCTGAATAAAAGATAAAGATAAAGATCACACATCTAATACAACCCTCAAAAGGTAAATATATAGGCCTAAATGAATTCATCCTGAGTGTTCAAGTTAATATCCTAATGAACCTCTCCTATAGTGCTGCCATAAGAAGGAGGTCAGCCTTCAGCACATGAAGCTTTCTATTCTACTCTGTTGTGGCTTCATTACTCAGCAGGTGCAGTCAGATATGTTGGTGCAGAGGTGACGTCTGGTGATGATCTTTGTAGTAGATGTTGAAGTTTGGAGAAATGGGGAGCTGCAGGTGGACCAACATCTGCTGCTGCTTGTCTTGTTTACTCTGAAGATTAGTTTATGTTTAAGGGAGGAGATACACCAAAGAAAACATAATGCAGTCTCTTTAAATTCTGAATGTTTCAGAGGTGGAGAGCATGTGGCTGTGATGTGTGGTAAACACTGTTTACTGTCAGGATACTTGAATTCGATTTTTGTCAAAACTGATGTGTATCAATTCAGTATTTATTTATTTGTACTATTTGTACTATTTACAACTTACAGAACAGTTAACTTGTATATAGATGTTATTATCTCTTCTTTTATTGTTGGTCATTGGTGCCTTTTTATATATTTATATAATATTTATATATACATCTATTTTTTTATACTACTTTTTACCTTTATTGTCCAGCTTCGTTGTCCTTGTTCTGTTATTTCTATTTCTGTGTAAGAATTTTGGGAGAGATGCAAAAAAATGGAGTCAAATTTCAGCTACGTGCACACGTACTTGGCAAATAAATCTAATTTCGGGGGGGGGAAATAATATGCTAGAGTAGCCTTATTTCAGTGTTAGTTTCTAATATACATCAAATTATTTTAAGAATGTTCTGGAGCCATATATCTGAATTATCAGGGCAGCAATCTGCCTTATTCAGTATGCTTTTAAGAAACAAATACTAATTAACGAAAAATCTTGAAACAAGTTGACTTAACTTGTATCGGAAATAGACTGAAATAATACATCTATAAAAAATACAAAACTGCAAAAATACATTTTTATAGTTTTAGTATTTCAATTGTAAACAAAGAAAGGACATTTTGTTCCATCGATGTCTTCCAGATTAGGGATTTGGCCATTGCTAAGTGGTTCACATTTACATATGAAATTCAGAGAAATGAATTTGAATTGATCCCATCATGGAGGCCAAAATCATTCCATATCCATCCTGTGTGAAGACCAAATAAAGGAAGAATTGTAACGCAATTTTATCATTTTTTGCTTATATATGTTGCTGGTTGTATCTCTTTAGATGTTTTGTTCTTGGCCAATTGTGTCATATCTGAGGAAGGCTGAAAGAAAAATAAATAGAGAACACAAGGAGTGCTACAAGGAGAGGAATAGCTAGCTCTGGTCCTCCTCTATAGCAGATAAATGCAGTGTGCAGTGGAGGGAGGAATGATGTTTAAACTTTCTCCAGCGATAATGGAGACATCTCATCCTGACCTTCCTCTCTCCTCTCTGGATGATGCTGGACAGTAGAGTCAGAAACTGATCTCTCTAATTGCCCACAGAGAGGATCAATAATCTTGCAGCGAGCTCATACATCAGCAGCTGACCTGCTTTGTCTCCGGCTCCATCTTTCTGTCTTTCTTTCTGTCTCATCTTACTGTTCTCTCTCTATTTTGTTGCTGCCTCTTTGACTCTCACCCTCATCTTTCTTTTACTAATCTGTCTCCATATTTACGTCTCTTTCTGAGCCTCCTCCTTGTCCCTCCTCCTCCTCCTCCTCCTCCTCCCCCCTCGTCCTGGGAGTGAAAGCCTCCCTCTGGTAAATCACTGTGTCATGGGGCCGGCCTGCAGATGAGTCAATTTGTTAATGACATTTAATACGGCTCTTGTTCTGGGCAGCTCTCATTATTGTGTTGCATTGTGGCCTCTGTATCAGATGGGACGGTGACATTCATAGCTTAGTTTCTGCAACGAGGCCCGTCAGAGCTGACTCACTCTCTCGTCTGTGTTTCATGCAGGATTGTTTGTATTTTAGGAAGAGCTGTTTTATTTTGGGGGCATGAACATTTTGTAATAAACAAAATGCATTCCTGTGGATTTAGCTTCCAACGCTCTCACAAAATGAAGGCGAACATCAGTATAAAAATCAAAGCACATTTTGAGTGTGTTGTGTTGTGATTCTCATTTACTTTCTACTGAGCTTTGCAGTAATTTAACATTGTGTAAACAATGCGTTTCTGTATTTGTTGACCTACTTCCTCGTAGTGTTCACAAGATGCTCAGTGTTGAAACTCATTCTGAGAAATTGGAGAGGCTAAAGTCCTGCCTCCTCTTCTGCCTACTTGTTCAACTAAAATCTTGTAATTTATTTTCTTACATTTAATCAGTTGTTCTTAAAAGCTGAAACATGTTCCTGTAGTTATCCGTTAATATTTTAAACAAATGGATCTTCGGCTTCACTGAACAGTTAAATTTCATCATTTATAGGAATAGGTTGGGTGGGTCAGAAAAACACCGGATTTTCGTCCAGGAGATCAGCGTTCATGTCTGGTGCGAACCAGAAGTCAACTTTGATTTATTTGTCATGAAACTTCCGTACTTAAGTTACAGCACTTCCGGAGTTATTTTAACAAAAAACACATCTTTTCCTAAACCTAACTTGGTAGTTTTTGTCTCGTACAAAGCCTGGAAGCAGGGGAAGTCACTGCGCCTGACCAAAAGAATAGTCCAACACATAACCCCCTTGAAATCACAACTTTTACATTTTTGTACAGATCAAACAAACGAGATTGGTAACTGGTGAGCTTTAGAGGACCTGGCTAGCTGTTTCCAGTCTTTGTGCTACGCTAAGCTAACGGTCTCCTGGCTATAGTTTCATGTTCATCGTACAGCAGCTCACAACAACAACTCTGCAAGAAAGTGAATGAAACTATTACTTCAACTAATAAAATATTAATTTAGAGTACTACAGGAATGATTCCTAAAACCCAGAAATGAGTTAGAATTTTTGTACTTTTAGTTCCCTCGTCTGGAAGTCAGAAGATTTTAACGTTTTGTTCTACGACATGAAATACGTCAGTAGGAAATACGTCACTTGTGAATTTTGAATCTTTTGCGTGTTTTTAAAAAGTGGCTAAATGAGACTACAACATCATCACGCTGAACACTAGTCCGCCTTTAACTTAGTGGTGGCGACATGAAGTCACGTGACCTTGGTGTAGTTTTGTTTAACGTTAGCTTTTTACTTCTGCCGATAGCATTCACACTTCAAAAATCATAAAAGTGGCGTTCATTTGTGGAGACTATCTTGAACAAAACACGTCAGTATCATTGCCGTTATCATCGCTTATTTTCTGCAATAATCCAAAACCCAATGGAAAAATGACATTGGCTTTCTGTCGAGGGAACCAGTGCGATGCTAATTTTCATTTTAGCCTAAAAAAATATGTCATATCTGCAGCACTCTATTAGCATTCAGCAAAAAACACATACTGGTACGCTGTCAAAGCATCATGGGAGATGTAGTTCTACAATATTAACAAAATGACTGGTCAAATTTTAGAATTCATCACAGCAGCAGATACTCCTTTACCTTAGAATATGTACAAAGTCTGATGAAATGAACCCACAATGAGAAAACCCATCGAGTTATAGATGATGACGAGTAACAGAAGCTCGTTAGCATGACGAGCTCCACCTGAGGGCACTGCAGAAAGCTAGTATAGCACCTCACTGGATGCACAGCTATTAATGAGTATTATCTTTCGTATTGTTCCCATGTTAGATATAAAGCTATAGTGATAGAAAAAGAGCTTTTTTTGGTCTGTTATCTGAAGCTGCCAGGGGCCTGGATGAAATCTGGCTCTGACTAGCTGAGAGAAAGAAGCACTGCAGAGCTGGTCTTTCTCACTCTGCTGATATCATCTTCTTTTGTTGTGTGGTTTCTGTTGGGAAGATGAAAGCAGCGTTGTACAAACCATCTAGAAAATGGTAGCAACCCTGAAGCACTCTCACAGACTGCAGGGTGATACTGCTTTTTTGCCGTGTCATGAGGAAATATGATGATATGAGTCTTGTTTTTTTGCTTGAGTGTGATTTCTAAAAACATTTTCAAAGCGAGCTATCAAGAGAAAAGATTTAGTTGTTTTTCATGTGAATAATGTGAGAGTTAGGCTGCCTCCTTTTAGTCGATTTGTTGACTGATCGGTTGTTTTGGTCTTAGTCGACTAAGATTTCTTTAGTTGATTAGTCATTTTTTATGCTTTTTTTTATACTGAATGACTTATTTCCAAGAAACCTATGAGCATATCTCTGGTAAACATGAGATTTAAAGTGGTGCTTTTGTGCGATTCGGAGTCGACTGAGAGTTGTTTTGGTCGAGGACAGCCCTACTGTGATTACATGTCATCAGTTTTGAAGTTTTCCCATATGACAACAGCAATATGTCGTGTTGGCCTGTAACATTAATGTGTGTTTTCCCATGAGAGAAGACATTTAAAGGTTTAAACCATGACTCACCCACTTTATATGTGTGTGCATCTCGTTCTTTCATGGTTTCGTGCAAACAAGAGGATAAATCCGTCACTGGCCACCTCACAGGGATGACATCATTTCCCAGATCTCAGACTGATGACTAGCTGCTAGAAAAGAGATTTGAAAATTGATTTATTTGAATGTCCTGAGACTAAATTGAAAAACCTGATCTCAATTTGGAGACCACTTTATCTTTTATGTTTTTTTGTTAAGAGTTTGTTGTTGTTCTTCACAGGGCAAGAACTATGTGTTCGATCGAGTGTTTCCGACCAACACCACCCAGGAGCAGGTGTACAACACCTGCGCCAAGCAGATTGTCAAAGGTACGGATGATTAGCCGCGTCATAAACATGTCAGGTATTTGAAATATATGTGCTGCGGCCTCATTTGTGGTTCTGTTATTTCCTCTCATAGATGTTCTGGGTGGATACAATGGCACTATCTTCGCATATGGACAAACCGCCTCCGGGAAGACTCACACCATGGAGGTACAGTATTCAGAGCAATAAACCTTAATATCATCCAACCACTCAGATCTGGAAAGCTGTATACCGCAAATTCAAATAAGTGTCCAACTACTGTGAAATGTTTCTTGTGTTTCAGTGTGTTTTTTTTATCAAACATTTTGGGGAGTTTTGGGTCTTAGTGATCATTTTATAGAACAATGAACTAATTTATTTACACTGCACTTTTGTTACACTTTACATTACGGCTAAGATTCATTTTAATGTCGCTAGAAACTGGTGGTAGATCTCACAGAAGTGATCCACCAGTCCTTTTTATGACTCTACTAGTAGAACGATAATTCAATGCGATGAATCATCATCTTTCAATGGAATTACAGTATATTGTGATGATATCATATATCGAGATATAGTGATACACATCTAAATTAATAATAACAAGCACAGACTAACTCAAACTTCTCAGAAAATCTGATCATTTTGCACTAAAGTTCTTAATTTAAATAAGAAAATACTCAGTACTCTTTATTTGTCAAGTATTTAATTCACTCAGGAGTATACATTTATTTATTGAATTACCAGAAAACATGATATATCGTGATATATATATCGTTATCAAGATATGAAATGACCCGTATCGGGATAGAAGATGTCAAAAAGCCCTGACTACTTCTTTGTGGATCTACCAGCATTTTCTCTTTTTTTTTGCCCAGCCTTTTACTGTCCTTTTGATTTCTCATTTTATGAGAATATAAAAGCATCATTGCATGAAGTCTCCATTAACCTTTTGGCCCCGGATCGCTATCACCTTTATCTGTGACTTCCTGTTTCAGGGCAAGCTGCACGACCCTCATCAGATGGGCATCATTCCTCGCATCGCTGAGGACATTTTCAACCACATCTTTGCCATGGATGAAAACCTGGAGTTCCACATCAAGGTTAGTCTGTTTGATGTCTTGTGTTGTGTTGTGTTTCTTGTCTTAGTAATTTTTCTTGTATCAATCTCTACCTTACTTAAAGATGCGATGACACATTTCTGCCTGATCTAAATGTGGTTTCTCTATTTTTCTTTCTTCTCCAACAGGTTTCATACTTTGAAATCTACATGGACAAAATCCGTGACCTTCTGGATGGTTGGTGCTTTAATGAGCTCTTCATAAAATCACCTGCAGCAGTATTTTGATTTGATATTGTGAAATATAAACTATAATTTCTCTATTATTTTTTTTTTTTAGTGACAAAGACCAACCTGTCCGTCCACGAGGATAAGAACAGGGTGCCATTTGTCAAGGTTTGTCAAAGTGATTTCTATGTCGTCTTTTTAGGTGAAAATCTTCCTGTTTGTTACATCAGATCCATGAAATCAAGTCTGACTCCTATTCTCTCTCTTTTCTCCTCTCGTTTCCTCTCCTCTCCTCTCGTTTCCTCTCCTCTCGCTTCCTCTCCTCTCGTCTTGTTTCCTCTCCTCTCATTTCCTCTCCTCTCTTCTTGTTTCCTCTGCTCTCATTTCCTCTCCTCTTGTTTCCTCTCCTCTCATTTCCTCTCCTCTTGTTTCCTCTCCTCTCATTTCTTCTCCTCTTGTTTCCTCTCCTCTCATTTCCTCTCCTCTTGTTTCCTCTCCTCTCATTTCCTCTCCTCTTGTTTCCTCTCCTCTTGTATCCTCTCCTCTTGTATCATCTCCTCTCCTTTCCTCTCCTTGTTTCCTCTCCTCTGATTTCCTCTCCTCTTGTTTCCTCTCCTCTCCTTTCCTCTCCTCTTGTTTCCTCTCCTCTTGTTTCCTCTTCTCTTGTTTCCTCCCCTCTTGTTTCCTCTCTTCTCCTCTCCTCTCCTCTCCTCTCCTCTCCTCTT
>CAKAOI010027094.1:0-15798 GCA_916701655.1 Sebastiscus albofasciatus
TTACTGTATGTTAGAAAGAAATGATCTCCACTGCAGTAGAATGATGATGCACTACATTAAAGACCCCTTTCACAAAATTCTCCAGCTGGGACCGTTATAACGTCAGCCAGTGACAGTGCTTTCAACCAACTGATGGAGCTCACGTTACCTTAATTACCTCACTAGCTACAGCTGACAAAATCTGACAACCTGTCATTTTAGCCGGCAAAATCGCCGGTGGCCGCTAGAAATGAGAAGCCTGCTTTTATCGTCTCCTGTCTGACATCAAGGAACCATTGTTTCAAAACTGAGTAAGACTTTGGAGCCTCCAGTAAAACTGGCTCTATTATCAATGTAAACTGTATGTACCGTGCTTTAAAACTTTAAAAACTAAAGGTTAATTGAATGTAGATTTAGGGCATGATGAGTTAAAGGTAAGCAGAGACAGATTGTACCTTGAGCTCCTCCGTCATGTTCTCGAAGCGGTACAACACCTTATAAGGTGGTGGGAGGGGCGTGGTCAGGGTGACCTCAGTGATGATGCGATACAGACGGTCCATGTCACTGATCAACAGACCCGAGCACTCATCATCACAGGCTAGAGGAACGAATACAAACACACAGTTAGACACAGCTAGAGAGTAATGAGGCCAGCTAAATCTATTAGAGAGGTTTACAGACGGTTTGCTTGTGTGTGAGTCAGTGTACATGTTGACAATTCTGTAGTTTGAGGAAGAAAATAAGAAAAGATGATAGAAAAGGAAATCACATATGTGTATTTTTACTACTGAGTGTGTGTTTCTGTGAGTCTGTAAACACATCAGTGTGCGATCGTGGTGACTGCTTGTGTTTTTGTGTTTAAGTGACTCTGGCATCAGAGAGACAGGGCTGCCGATGCATGAAATTCAGCACAGAGAGGCAAAAGCACCTATTATGAGCACCCACTGCAGGCTAAAAACACACAAACTAACACACTAACACACCAGGGAATTCACTCCGATGCGAGCATACACATTTTTCTTCATTGTGCGTGCGTGAGTTTTCTCTTCCCTTCTGTGGCCCGAGGCTGATTTATTGCAGAAATTAAAATTTCTGACAAGGGAAATCAAAGATGAATTAAATAAAATAAAAACTGTTTTTACTCTATCAATCTCTGACAAAAAAAACACACAAATACACCAAAGCGTTCATGCGGTCACGTGCATATACAAACAAACACACAGGTTGTACAGTAAAAGTACAGCACATTGTGTGTGGGAGTAAATAGCTCTTTGTCAAATCTGAGCCATTCAAGAATCCCAGTGACAAAAGGAATATAATCACTAACTTCCACACAGCGTGAAACCATCCTGTACTACACTAGCACGAGGTGTGATTACACACAGAAAGCCTCACTTCCATCACTGTCTGCTCTCTGTGGCGCTGGTTGGTTTTCCTGTCTCTACAATGTTTGGCAAGACGGACCAGAGATTCTCAAATAAGCTTCTTTCTGTCTCCTTTTCTGAGGAGTTTACACAAGCTGGTGTACGTTTGGCTACCTTAAAGTTTGCTTGGAGAATTACAAAGTCTTTGTTGAGATGATTCAGCCGTGTTGTCGTCTTACACTCGACAAGTTTACTTTACTTTATGAAGTTAGATGTTGATAATGACACATTACTGTCAACGTAGAGGACAGAAAAGGTCATCTTATGCCCTGTACACATTTGCAAACTATGACTGAACTACTTGGACCAAATTAAATAGCTGTAAAATGGATTTGCAGTTTGGATACCTCAGTTGAACACATCTGTTTGTTAGCATTAATCTTACTGCAAGAAGTGACGGTGCTATTTGTTGTTCCTCCATAGGAAGTTGAGAGGAAAACAAGAACGGTCGAATAACTGTAAGACTTTCAATGTTTCACCTCGAGGATGTGACTTTTGAATCTTTAAAAGCTCCACTAACTGCTGAGAGCGGTGGCCACAGAACTCTAATACAATACAAAATCATTAGACTCGTGGGCTGAGAGCTGTAACAGATTAAGCCGTAGCTCCGCTCACGCCACCGTAATGTACATTTTTCTGTCCAGTGATGCACATCATCACATTTTTACTTCACAGTATATAAAACGTATAGAATAATATGAAGAGAAGGCCCAAAGTAAACCCCGGTGAATGTCAAGGATTATTTTATGCTCAGTTTAGTAAACTCATGCGTCACACTGGAAATACAAACACACATGCGATAATACACACCTGTGCCTGTGTTGCTTAGACAGAAACCTACAGCTCTTTAAAGTTTGATTTAATCTTTGCATCCAGGAAATAGTTTGCTGCAGGTAGGGCGTCTCTTCTGCTTTGTTTTCTGCAGTTTGTTTGATTGTTACTCTGCTGTTTATGTGTTTATTGTGCTCCAAGTTACTTCCATCATGTCTAGTGTGAGTTTGTGCAGGTTGTGTTATAGACATCATGTTGCTCTATACTAATTCTGACGATGGGAAGTAAATCTGCCTTTAAGTTAGGGCTGCAACTAATGATTATTTTCATGTTTGATCATTTTCTCAATTAATCAATTAGTGTTTGGTCTATAAAATATCAGAAAATGGAGAAAAATGTCGACCAGACCACCAGGATGACGTCCTCAAATGTCTTGTTTTGTCCACAACTCAAAAATATTCAGTTTACTATCATAAAGGAGGAAAGAAACCAGAAAATATTCACATTTAAGAAGCTGGAATCAGAGAATTTTTAATTTTTTTTCTTTAAAAATGACTCAAACCTATCAATCGATTATCAAAATAGTTGGAGATTAATTTAAGAGTTGACAACTAATTTATTAATCGTTGTCTCTCTACATAAAGTTGTATATGGAAACTGTATTTTAATGAAGCTAGTTAATTAATATTCAGACACAATGTTGATATCAAATACAGCACATGACAAGGCCAGATGGCAACGCATCTTGGTTGGATTTAAACCTAGGTTTTATATCTTATTGTGCTCAAAGAATTAAATATAATTAAAATAAATATCCAAAAATTATGGGGGTGACACATCATGTACAAATTATTTAGTTTTTCTGTTTATAAACAGATGTATTTAACTAGTTCCTGAGGTCATAATTGAATTCTGAACATAAACGTGGATCGAGGCAACATTCAATAATACAACCCATAACATCACATATTGAAATTTAGCTGCATTTCTATGCAAATGATGTTACATGGTAGATGTGGGAGCTACCTGCATTTCCCTCTTTCAAGACTGCCGACTCCCAAAGTGCCTGGTTTGCGTCTGATTGGATGGGAGAAAGGGCAGCACGGAGGCGAAAACGCAGAGTGCAATCACTCTTCAACAAGTGAACAGCGGTGTGATCACTCCGCTCTGTGTAAACCATCAGGACGTGTGATTATAGTCTGGACGCAGAGGCGACCGCTTTGGTGTCAGGGTGCACTGCAGCACTCGCACTGCCAATTTATGAACACACGCTTTGTGTCTGTACACATAAAGACCTGAGCAAGCAATTCCCTCCCTGACCCGACAGCAGCAATTTCACATCAGCCGCCTCTGTCCTACAACCTTTTCTTCTACATTCTCTTAGCTCAAGGCGTGCTAATGGCGCCGAATTGGCCCCGCCATTATGGTCATATTAAGTTTAAATTAGCTCCAAATTACATTGAAATTATTTCCTAAATGACTTCAATCTGACTTCTGCCACGATCCCCCCGTCTCCCATGGCAACCAAGGAAAAGGGCTTTGACTACTCATTTGCATTTCATCACCAAAATAAAGCAAAAATCACAACAATGCTGGCAGGTGGGCCACTAGAGAGAAGAGAAGAGAAGAAAATAAGAGAGAGAGGGTGTCTGTATGTTTCAGTCATCTAAAGACACTCTCAAACTTACCAACAGAGCTCTTTTTGCTATGATGTGGTAAAGTTAAAGGCTCCTTTTGGGGTAGCTTCTGTTGTTGGAGACTAGTCAAAGAGGACTTTGTAATGATTTCAGCTTCTATTCAAGTTATTGGCACCAAGATTCATGTTCTCACAATTTAGACCACATGTCCAGTAAAACCTGAACCAGTTGGCTGTTTGTTTCATAACTTTAAAGGACCAGAAACTAAGAATCATCGTGTTTTCATTAGCTTAGAAGGAGCCCTTCATATCTACACAAGGAGCGGGACCTCTTCGCAGAATCCGCCGTGTTGGACAATCTCACCACTAGATGCCACTAAATCTTAAACACTGGTCCTTTAATATAAGCTCTCTACCAGATATTTCAACCTGCAGATACCCTGAATAAAGAAAAAGACAAGAAAGAAATAGGAACACCAATAGATTAAATCAAAAGCTGTGTGTTAGTCTTACAGATGATGCCAGCTGGTCCACACACATGCCTCTCCATGCACTGGTCACACGTCGTCCCCGACGCCCCGACCCTGCAACGGCATTGGCCCGAGACAGGGTCACACGGTCCAGGCAGCGCCCCCCACAAGGAACACTTACACTCCTCGCAGCGGCCGCCCGGCATCCGCGGGTCACCATGGTAACCGGTAGCACACCTGGACAGAGGGATAGCGGGAAGAAGGAAAGAGTTACCTACAAGTGTTGCTTGCATTTAAAAGTTTCCATTTGTGCCTTTATATACCATACAGTATATAAAGATGGATGATATGACAGTTACCCAAAAGTGAAGCCAAAATATCTGGATTGCCCTCTAAAGGCCAGCTGCAGTATAGCTCATAAATTCCTCCCCCTACATGTTAGTGGAATAAACTTTCCATAACTGTGATTGTCTGTTTCAACCATAGACTGTAGATCTTTATAAACAGTCACTGACTGTGTCGCTAGCTTAGCACATTTCCACAGGTTAGCCAGCACTGTCAGACTGTTGTGTCTGCTATAGCAAACACACATGTTTCTGAAACACAAATCACGAGTCTGTGTAATGAAACGTGTTAATTTGATCATAACTGTATATATAAAGATATTATGGTTAGTTGTTGTGTCTTTCTAGCCAAACAGCTACCTTGGTGCTAACGCAGCAGCTAGGTGGCTCACGCTAACGAGTTATAGCCGTGCTCGGCTGGTGATTGGCTCGGGTGCATGTGTGGACGGGAGCCCCCGATCACTTCAAAAGCGCAAAATTGGCAACGTCCATATCCGGGATATTTTGGCTTCATTTTTGTAGAGTGGGAGGAAGCCCTATATGTACGTATGATATATACAGTCTATTGTCTGAACACATAAAGACCTTATAATGAAGACTGCAAACAAATCAAGCTGGTGGCAACAAGGGCACAAAGTAGATGTGAGGAAATAAAGTCCCAGCATTTCACATTTCCAGACTGCAGCATACTACCTACATCACCTTGTATTACAAAATTCCAGTAAGTACTTATACCGCTATTCATTGCTTTACTTGATTCATTAGATGTCCCATATTAAAATTTCATGATTTCTAAGCTCATCTTAATTACAGGAAGATTATGATTCTCTGTGTGTCTCACCTCTCACAGTATTTGCCCTCATATCCCTCAGGACAGGCGGTACACCGGTAGTCATCGTATCCCTCCGTTACGCAGGTTGGACTGAAACTAGACATTTTACACAGAAAAGAAAAATGCTGATTAAATAAAAGAAATGTGCATCAATATGTTTTAGAGAATGACATGCAATTCTTTCAATTAGCGGAGAGCATTCGCCAAAAGAAGAGATGGATAAACACAGGAAGTTTTACTTGTTCTCTGGGTTGGCAAGAGGACAGGCGCAGGGTTTACAGTCGTCATGGTGACCTCGGACCACACCGTAGAATCCCGGAGCGCAGCGTTCACACCGATCGCCCTCGGTGTTGTCTTGACAGTTCTACAAACACACAAATGAAATGAATGATATGTTTGTGAAGACACTGCTGCATCGGCTTCCAATCATCCTCTAAACCAGTGTTTCCCAAACTTTTTTTATCTGGGGACCATGACGAACCATCGTGACCATATTGAGAGACCAAATAAATGCATTTAGTCAGAGTTAACAGGCTCTCATTTTTTTTCTCTCATCGGGAAATCAAACAGCATGTATGCTAGCCTTTCCTATTAGATTCAATGTTATAAGTCGGCTACAATTATCAGACCAATACGAACATTCAGGCTCCCTCGTGTGGCTCAAAGATGAACTGCAGATATAAATGACTTGAATAAATTTATTTAATAGAGTGCTGCAGGAATGAGTCATAAACTATAAATGAGTTAGCATTTTAGCACTTCTGGTTCCCTCCTCTGGAAGTCAATGGGTTTGTTTAATGGGTTTTTAGGTAGATGCCTGAAATAAGGTCTGTGGTTAACACAAGCTTAAGAGATTTTAACGTTTTGTTATACGATATTAAAAAAAATGTCAGCAAATATCCCAATTGTGAATTTTTTACTTTTTACAAGTCTTAAAAAAGGCGGTTGCTAACAAGTGGCTAAATGAGACTACTAAACATCATCACGCCGAACACTAGTCCGCCTTTAGCTTAGTGGTGGCGACGTGAAGTTATGCGACCGTGGTGTAGTTCATTTATAGCCTAACGTTAGCTTTTTACTTCTGACGATTGCATTCACAGTTCAAAAATGGAAAAATCCCATTGGCGTTTTGTCGAGTTTGATGCTAATTTACTGGTTGGCCTACAAAAATATGTCATCCCTGCAGCACGCCATAAAATCTCCCGTGACCCACCGGTGGGTCCCGAATCACTGCTCTAACCCAACCATGACTCTAACCTTGATGTGTAGGTGTTACGTTTCCCATCATCCTCCAGCCAGCATGAGTTCTTTGTGTGTGTGCTTGGTTTTAAAAGCATAATTTGATTGTGTGAGCATAATGTAGGCAGCTGTAACACAATTACACAACAACAAAAAAACCCTCTTTCTGCTTATCCAGAAAGCTTTTCATCTTTAGAAAAAGCAAACTAATTTTCAAATTAAATTAACAGCAGTTGCTACACTTTTATCTGCATGTTGTATTTGGATATTGCCACTGGCACAATGAAAACGAGACACCAGATTTTGTTTGAGCAAGAAAAAAAAAAAAAAAAAAGAAAAAGATTGGAGGAAATTAACTCTTAAGCTGTGTACAATGCCTTGTATGTGTCTACTTGTCTCAAGTCGACAATGAGTAATTGAAAAGTCGACAGACGGGGTCACCCATCATCCCCTCCTTGATTACTGACAAAGTGGCGTTGGGGAGGCTTGTTTTTTGGCGAGCGAGATAATTATCCTGGCACTGGTGGTTGATTTACACCGAGACTACATGACGAGCATGAAAAAGAAAAATAGTGGCGTACTGATATTGTTACCCGCTTCACAATTTTGGATAATAGCAGCACTTTTGTTCACTGGTGTGTTTCGCTGTGAGGTGGTAAACTCAGAGACGGTGAGTGAAACGTTTCACTACGTGTTGACAGAAAGGTTGTTTCAGTTTAAATCTCTTCAAAGTCAGGAGTCTTTTTTTCTACCGAGACGAATAGATGAAAACAACCATCAGATGGGTTTTATTTTGCAAGAAAAAGTTGATTGAGTAGTCGCCATTTTTACACAGATTCACACATAAAGACCGTCGCTGGGAAGAACCCAGTGTGATCGCAGCTGCTTCTGCAGAGCTGAGCATCTCCACCGGAGCAGCGGGGAAGTCATTACTCTTTTCTTTCCACCACCCACAGTTTCTGAGCCATTCTAGGGCCTTCACACACACACACAGAAATATCTAGCCCGGACTATTTCTGATAGGAAACGTAGCCGTCCACACGCAGTAATAAATGGCTTTTGGGCCCCAGTCCCACTCCTGCATGATGAGGAGCTGTGAGAGCGTGCGCAGCAGCGGCCGGCTAGCTGTTAGCTGACAGGTGCGATCTGGCACGTCAGAGAGTTTAATAAGCTTCCTTCCTCAAGAGCCGGCCATCTGAAATGCTCGTATTTGTCGCAGAATTTCACTCACCTGTTGTTATTAGGACACACAAGTGTAAATATATCCAAAATATTTTCATATCCAGAGATGTTTGTGTTTATTTTCAGCTTATTTTTGGCTATGCTTATTATACAGCCAAACACACACACACTCATATTTGTATTCTGATGGATACTCTGCCAAAATACAGTGTGTTTATAGAAATATACAGTACATTTCCACAATATGTACACCCTGCAAACACAAAAACACACACACAAATGCTCACAAATGCAGACCCAACTAACACAAACACACCCACACAATCATACAAACACACACAATGTAAACACACAAATATATTCCATACTGTACACAAACACACCGCTCACTCCTCCTCGTCTCCCCGGGGTTCAGTCTTATGTGTTCGCCTTGTTTGTTGAAAATGGGAACTTCAATCAGTGCGACAGGAAGTTGCCTTCTAACGAGGCAAGTCGTTTCCATTAACTTCCTGTGTTCCTCGTTACCACTAATTACCACAGAAACAAACTCGTTTAGCATTTTCAATTTAGCCCGCTCGGTTAGAAAATGCTAATGACGCCTGTTATGGAGAGCGAGATGGAAATGGGCGAGGGGGGAAAAATGGCTGGGAGGCAGAGAGAGGCAGAAATCAAACACAAGAGAAGACGAGGGAGGAGGGGAGGAGTAGTAAAAAACGAAAAGAAACAAATTGGCAAAACTAGAGGAATTATGAAAAGAAAGAAAGAAAGAGAGGGAGTGCAGGGGAAGACTGGGGCAAAGAAAAATGAGAGAATGTCGGGGTGATGAAAGGAGACAAAGGATGAGTAAATACATAATTGAGGATGAGAGGGGAGAGAATTTAGGGGATGAAAACGGGGCAGATAAATAGAAACATGGAAATTAGAAGAAGGAGAAACAAGAAGAAGAAGCAAGAAGAGCGGATAAAAGACTGAGGAGAGGGAAAAAAACTATAAAAATAATTAGAAAACAGAGAACAGCGGCGGGTAAACATGAACACGTTGGCATCCATATTGGAGCACAACTATTCTCTGGCGTGCAGGGACACACTTGGTGACTTTAAGACCGATTAGAGACTGAGTTGGTGCTAATTTGAGCCTATCATACAGATGATCTCATTGTAGGGCTGGACCCGAATATTTGACTATTCAGTTATTCATTTGTTTCAGTAGGTAATCAATTTCGAATTTTGGTATTTGGACATTCATTTTTTAACCCCCTGGTATTACAAACACGCATAAAACACACCAAACCTTTGAAATGCTGCTTACTTAATAACAAATACCACTACAAACAACAAGACTGTAGAATAACAGAATTCTTAAAAATTAATATCTTTAATCAAACCAAAAGGCACGTGAGGGCGGAGAAATGTCGGGATCGAAACGCCGCCATTTAGGGGGAGAGGGCTCACAAATGTGACGATGTACGTCTACACTCGCACACAGAGAGACGAGGAGAGGAGACGATGCTTCGCAAGGACACGGCAGCCTCAAAGCGGCGCCGTTTGGGAGAGAGGGCCCTGCAAATGTGACGAGGTACGTCTATACTCACACGCAGATGGATGAGGAGAAACGATGCTTAGTGAGGATGGAGCAGCCTCAAAACGGCGCTGTTTGGGGGGAGAGGGCCCGCAAACGTGACGATGTACGTCTACACTCGCACACACGGAGGGACGAGGAGAGGAGACGATGCTTTGCAAGGACATGGCAGCCTCAAAGCAGCGCCGTTTGGGAGAGAAGGCCTGCGCAAATGTGACGAGGTACGTCTACACTTGCACACAGATGGATGAGGAGAAACGATGCTTAGTGAGGACGGAGCAGCCTCAAAACGGCGCTGTTTGGGGGGAGAGGGCCCGCAAACGTGACGATGTACGTCTACACTCGCACACATGGAGGGACGAGGAGAGGAGACGATGCTTTGCAAGGACATGGCAGCCTCAAAGCAGCGCCGTTTGGGAGAGAAGGCCTGCGCAAATGTGACGAGGTACGTCTACACTTGCACACAGATGGATGAGGAGAAACGATGCTTAGTGAGGACGGAGCAGCCTCAAAACGGCGCTGTTTGGGGGGAGAGGGCCCGCAAACGTGACGATGTACGTCTACACTCGCACACATGGAGGGACGAGGAGAGGAGACGATGCTTTGCAAGGACATGGCAGCCTCAAAGCAGCGCCGTTTGGGAGAGAAGGCCTGCGCAAATGTGACGAGGTACGTCTACACTTGCACACAGATGGATGAGGAGAAACGATGCTTAGTGAGGACGGAGCAGCCTCAAAACGGCGCTGTTTGGGGGGAGAGGGCCCGCAAACGTGACGATGTACGTCTACACTCGCACACATGGAGGGACGAGGAGAGGAGACGATGCTTTGCAAGGACATGGCAGCCTCAAAGCAGCGCCGTTTGGGAGAGAAGGCCTGCGCAAATGTGACGAGGTACGTCTACACTTGCACACAGATGGATGAGGAGAAACGATGCTTAGTGAGGACGGAGCAGCCTCAAAACGGCGCTGTTTGGGGGGAGAGGGCCCGCAAACGTGACGATGTACGTCTACACTCGCACACATGGAGGGACGAGGAGAGGAGACGATGCTTTGCAAGGACATGGCAGCCTCAAAGCAGCGCCGTTTGGGAGAGAAGGCCTGCGCAAATGTGACGAGGTACGTCTACACTTGCACACAGATGGATGAGGAGAAACGATGCTTAGTGAGGACGGAGCAGCCTCAAAACGGCGCTGTTTGGGGGGAGAGGGCCCGCAAACGTGACGATGTACGTCTACACTCGCACACATGGAGGGACGAGGAGAGGAGACGATGCTTTGCAAGGACATGGCAGCCTCAAAGCAGCGCCGTTTGGGAGAGAAGGCCTGCGCAAATGTGACGAGGTACGTCTACACTTGCACACAGATGGATGAGGAGAAACGATGCTTAGTGAGGACGGAGCAGCCTCAAAACGGCGCTGTTTAGGAGGAGAGGGCCTGCAAGACGCTGAGCGCGGACGGTAGTGTCTAGATAGATGGTAAAGGTTGGGCATTGATCTTGAATAGTTAAGGTTAGGATAGGATGTCGGGCAGCGAGTCTTGCAAAAGTTCTTGCAAGTTTTGCCGATCTCAGATCAGATTTTGCAATTTGCGGGTTACCTTCTAGACATGACCAGAGCAGACAGCACTGTCTACATGAGGTGGAAAAACAGCACTCAAGGACTCATGATGAAAAAGCATATGTGGGGGAAGATCTGATTGTGTGACAGAGGAATTGTGCTGCTTTAATGAGGACTCTGTTCTGCCAACCAACCGAGAAGTTAACCCCCTCCTCCCGGTTTAAATCCATACCTTCAAACAGGATGACATCCCTTTAAGAATAAGATTCAAGTTGTTTACATGAAGCTCTTTTTTATATTATTAGTGGAATAAAATGTTCCATTTAGCTGGTGACAGCTCCAAATGAAATTAAATCAGAGTGAAGATGACGGGAAAACACTTCACATAATTGCTGATCCTTTTAGCTGTCCTGTTTATACGCTCTTCAGTCAGTAATCAGAGAGTCACACTGTCAGGACCAAACACCAAACCCAGCACTCCACCTCCAGGAAGCTTTTGGCGAATAATTGAGCTCCATTGGACGCTTGGTGGTATTATCATTACACAACTCTGCTTTCCAAAAAGGAAAAATTGAATAGTGCTGTAATTATTAAATGAAAGAAGGTGAGCCACTTGAACTACCTGACATTTTTTAAGTCTTCCAGGAAAATACTAAACATAAAAGAAGGTATCAATTTTCTGAAAAGGCTCCATGAAAACGCAGCTGCCAGCAACTTTCAGAGTTGTGTTTCCACCTTTTTCTCTTACTGGTTATTCAGAGCTGTAGTGTTCTAACCACATCAAGCCACATAATTAACTGGCTCCTCATAAAGTGTCTAAAATTAATCTCAGTTGATGGATTTTTCTGACAGTATGAACAGTTTTCTCTGTGGATTCTCTAAGTCTGCCAGGGTTTTTTAGAGATCAAATCTGAGCGATGACCTGCGGGCAGCATGTGACCAACTGCTCCCAGAGGCCAAAGTCTTCAGATGGAGACTTGACACAAAACTGACCAGATCCTGAAAAGGCTGGAAGTGACTAACGGCTAACTGGCATGTGCAGTTTCATCTCACAAGCCACTAGTTGGATTTACGGAAGATGTGCAGGTAGAATATCTCACAAACAGACACATTAAAACAAACATGAAGGTTTTTCTCTTTTACACGTTTTTGGCATTTTATTTCCTTTCATTAAAAAAATAAATAAAAACTTAAAGGGATAGTTTGCGTGTTTTGAAGTGGGGTTGTATGAGGTACTTCTCCATAGTCAATGTATTACTACTATTACAATGTATTACCTATAGTCGGCACGCCCCCAGTTTGCCGCACGGAAGCAAAGCAATGTGCTGCTGTGGACGGGGCCGGCAGAAAAATGTATTTTAGCCACCTAAAAGAAAGGTCCAACTAAATAAATCAATATCAGTTGAAGTGTACGCTATATTTAGAATATTTTCACCAGTTTACCTTGCCGTCAGACAGCTATACAGTCTTATGTTTCCGACGAGGAACTGAAGCCGTTGTTTATGCTCTCGCCAAAGCAACCAGACTCCATTGAAAAAAACTGTAATTTTACCTCGCAGAACATGGGAGTTATTGTGTGATTTTGGTGAATCCAAACTAACCAAAGTCACACAATAACACAAACAAACTAACCGATCGAGGCAGCGGAAGACCAGAAACCCTCATGTTCTGCGAGGTAACTGTTTTTTTCAATGGAGTCTGGTGGTTTTGGCGAGAGCATAGATGGTTAAACGGCTTCACTTCCCCGTCGGAAAGGGCTCTCACGGCAAAGTAAAGCAGTGAAAATATTCTTAATCCAGATGTTTTTAGGTAAGCCTTTCTTTTGGGTGGTTAAAATACATTTTTGCTTCTGAGCAGTATATTGTTTTGCTTTCATGCGGTAACTCCTGTCTGCTTCTCAAAGCTGGGGGCGTGCCGACCGTCATCTACTGTAGGTAATACACTGGGGGTTTTGAAGTGGGGTTGTATGAGGTACTTATCCATAGCCAAACTATCCCTTTAAGATATTAGACAGAACACTACAGGGGTTTGTTTCTGAACAGTTAGAAAATCACGTAACAACTGGAATGTGCTGATCAGTGACTGTGCTTAACAGAAACTAACTGTTGAATACATTTTAAACTGTAAAGGTCACATTTCTTTGTGTTTTAACTGTAGATCTTCTGATAAGATCTTTTTCACCCCTCTCTCTCTATAAAAGTAAGGATGTAGCTTTGGGTCAGATCCAGACGAGAGGAAATTACACCAAATATGAATGAGCCCCAGGTCGTTAATTATTGCAGGGCTAATTACAGTACCTGACATTCCTCCCAACACACACACGTACACACACTTTATTCTCTCTCTCACCTCACTCTCCTGTCCAGAAGCTACCTGGCATATGGCTGTATGAGGGTCTCCAGTGACACACACACACACACACACCCAGACTTACAGTACCTGGCATATGGATGTCTCAGGGTCACAGGTGGAAGAGTGCCCGCTGCATTGGCACTGAACACAGCTGCCCATGCCGGCAGCGGTTGGCACTCTGGACGCGGGAGCAGATGCCGGGGAACTGGCCCGAAGACGGTAGAAACCTGCAGCACACTCCTGCACACACAGAGAGACAGATAATGAAGGTAGAGATTTATTTTTTAAAGATATGTTTTAAGCTGAAAGACAGAAAAACAAGATCCAGTTTTGACAGCATGTGTTCCCACAGTAATCCAACACTATGCATGATATTTGAATACACACACACACACACACACACACACACACACACTAGACAGCTTTACACATGGACCCACCTAATTATCCCTAATTGTTATTTCTCAAGGCAACTGTTGACCACTCTCTCTATCACACACACACACACACACATACACACACAATTACAAGTTATTCCCCTCAGTAACTTTTGATCACACATGCACACACACACACACCCTCACAGCACACACGCACACAAACATGCACATAAACACACACACACAGAGAGAGACATGCAAGGTAACTCTCTCTCCCTCTCTCTCCTGTTCAGTAATAATTAATGGAGTCCATTTAAAGAGCCATCTGTTCCCTCTGCTAGCGCTAAACGCCCGTTTAAATATACTTTATTAACAACGACGGCAGCTACAAATAGAATGGCCATCTGTCAGCCAAGACCTCTACGACCTGAACATTTCAAGTTTAGCTACCGCTTGCTATTTGGCAGTTTTTCAACAGTATCTGTAGCTTCTAAATTATGTACACGGCTTTTTTTTTTTTTTTTTACTGGCGATATAGATGTCTGCTCCTCTGCACTCCAAGTAGCAAACGCCAAAGTGAAACAGAGGTTGAAAAATATAGTTAAAAGTTTGCTGGCGACTCATGTGTTCCTTTGAGATTAACACAATAATACCTAAATGACTCTCAGGCGCCGCCATCCAGCGGAATTGCCCAGAACTGTTGCCTGTGTGTATCATAAGCTGCCTCCACAAAATCCTCATTAAACTAAAGATTGAGTCACCGCTATATGCTTTCTGTGGCTTAAGAGAAGGAGCTGGACGCAGCTGAAAGTCAATTGCTTTGACAAAATCACAACTGAGTGGGAGAGACGCTCAGTGAGGCTTAATCCTCGCTAAGCAAAGCAAAAAAAATAAAATAAAAAAACAGGGTCTGAAAGGCGTCGAAGAGGCTTAAAACTCTGAACTAAATGTAAATTGGAAACTTGTGAGATACTATTGAAAGCCCCGTCTGTGACCTCCGTGTTTACACGCTGAAGGCAGCGCACAGAAAGCATTCATTCATCCCTCTGAGCGCTGAGGGAGCGAGAGAGAGAGAGAGAGAGAGAGAGAGCTCTGTGATTAATGTTGGATAGTTTTTAACTTGTGACAATATTAATATTAAATTGTATATTAATGTTTTTTTGCTTTTCTTTTGTTGTAATATTCTCCATATTCAGTACTTCTGTATTTTCTTGTTGTAATATCTTTGATATTTTATTTATTCTACTTTTTACATAGAGTGTTTTTTCTTGTTGCATTGAAGTTAATTTTATCAAACAAATTACTACGCATACCGTAAGTGAGTTACAGAAACGTAGTGATCCATTTTTACATAGATATTCACTGGCTATATTATGAAAATTTTTCTTATGTCTCCTAGTTTCTGTGTTGACCGATGCAAACAAGATACTGCAGGACAGAAATGCCAAAAATAGGTTTTTGTTTTTTTCGAAACAGTGTTGTCATTACATTGTTTGTCCACTAGAGAGCACTAATTGTAAAATATCCTACTTAAGTACGTATTTTAATTATTTTTTAAGGTAACATCTCTTTAAACAGCAGTAGTCATAAAAAGCAGTGTTCACTATATTGTTTATACGATGGACACTTAAAGCCTGTGCTTCTTGTATGTTCTATTTTATATTGTATGTTTTTATGTGTTTTTATGATTGCTGCCACATAAATTGCCCACTAGGGACTAACAATGAATTGATTTGAATTGACTTGTCTCAGTCACATTTGCAGTTGTACAATACTGAAAGTTCTTCAAAGTTAAATTATTCAGAGAAATTACAGAAAATACAGTCATTTAAAAATAATGCTGTTTAACTACATTCACCGGCCACTTTATTAGGCACACCTGTTCAATTGCTTGTTAACACAAGTAGCTAATCAGCCAATCACATGGCAGCAACTCAATGCATTTAGGCATCTAGACGTGGTGAAGACGACTTGCTGAAGTTGAAACCGAGCATCAGAATGGGGAAGAAAGGGGATTTAAGTGACTTTGAACGTGGCATGGTTGTTGGTGCCAGA
>CAKAOI010027094.1:16708-53105 GCA_916701655.1 Sebastiscus albofasciatus
CAGACGGGCTGGTCTGAGTATTAAACTGCTGATCTACTGGGATTTTCACGCACAACCATCTCTAGGGTTTACAGAGAATGGTCCGAACAAGAGAAAATCAGGAGACCACCCGGTACTGGCAAAGTGTACCTAATAAAGTGGCCGGTGACTGTATATATCTGCTGACTACTACAATAACTGATTACCTACAATATGTCAGATTTTTTAGGAACATTTTTGCAAAAGTTAACATTTTGCAGGTATGAAGTCTTCACATGTTTGCATGCATGTGTTTAGTTGTACGCTCACCTCGCAGGAAAATCCAGAGTATCCCACTGGACAATCACATCTTTCTATCTGATGTGCTTTCTCGCTCTCTTTAGTTGGTCTGCCTTCCTCGGCCACCGTTAGATTGATTTCTGAAATACTGAGAGAGAGAGAGAGAGAGATAAGTCAAATCAAATCCATTAATACAACGATGTGATACGATTTTCTTTTTCTTTTTCTAATAGCACTGGTTTGTCGGGATGCTTGCCCTTCATCATGTCAAAGAGGATCTACACATGTATTTGGAAAGAACTATAATGATGATTTGCAGCAGGTTATAATGTTTTGCTGTGGAAACGGCCTTTAGCAGAGGCAAATCCATTAAACCTTGAGATACAAATGAAAACAGAGGGGTTTTTTTTCCCCACAGGTTATCCTTTATTCAGCTATCAAATTTCATATTTAACCAACTGTGTGGAGGTGCCTGCCACTGCGTGTGTGCGTGTGTTTTACCGGCTGTTTCTCATGAAGTTGCCGTGCGACGCCTTAATTAGGATGTAGTCCACATAGAACAAAATATCCATGAAGTCCTCTCGAGTCATGGACCGGCCATCTGCGTACTTCCACTCGTGCTGCACACACACACACGCACACACATTAAACACACTGACAAATCAATTTTACCACTGCAGTCTATTACCAATGTAATAGACCCTGTTTGTATTGACTGACAGAGCTCGCCAGAAATAAGTACCATCAGTATTCTGTTTAGCCGTGTTATTTTTGTAGTTGGTATTTAATAGAAGAAGTTGTTTCTAAAACGCATAACTCAAATATTTCTTCCATTAAGCCTTCCTCTACCTCCGTCATGTCGATCTCGTGGCGGGTGAGCTGACCAATCTGAATGCCCGGTATGTGGCGTGTCATCAGGATGTTGTGGTTAGGACCGCCCTTAATGATGACCTGAGGCTCATAGGAGGAAGGACCGATTTCTTCTCTGGCCTCGTAGTACACTGCGTATTTCAGCTGCCCACCATATGCTGTGATCTGGAGAAAGACGGAGAGATGAGATTGAAGACTACGCTGAAGTACAGTTTTCACCATTCTGACAAGCTACACTTGATTTGAGCTAACTTGATATCTATATCACGACTTTGATTACAAATTGCTGCAGAAAACAATTAAAAACTGTATTGCCCAGTCTAAAAGTGTAATGGCAGACAAGTTAAAAACATATCTATTAAGAAATAAACCCAGTGAGCTTTCCTACCATGGAGCCTCTGAACTGCTCGGGTAGTTTCCAGTAGTAGGGTTCAGAGAGGGTTGAGGTGACCAGCTCTGTGTGAGCGATGATGTCAGGGTGCTGGAAGCTCACTCCTCTCCTCGTCTCCACAGTGTTGGATTTATCCACCAGGGGGAGCACCGTCTGCTCGGGCTTCAGCGCCAACTAGGACACACAACAGTCACGACAATATTAATGTGATGCTGAGTTGATCTTTGTAGATTAACCCAAAAGAACCAGTCCATGGAAGCTGTTCATACTGTAGAAACCATGCTGCCTTTACATTTGAACTGGACATAATATATGCACTGAGCATATGGGTGGATAGCCAAGACTTGGGTGTTGCTGCACAGGTAGTATGATGAGTTTAAAAGGTGTTAAATGGCTGCAGTAATAATCCTGGGTGTTCTGTTTTCAGTAAAACAAAATGTGAGTACAAACTTTTTTAACTAACGTTGCAGGGTTTGGGCTTCAGTAATTGACTCAGAAAAATAATAGTACACCCTTAAAGATACTGTGTGTGCATATATGGGTGTGTAGAATAATCATAAATTAAACCACATAAATTAGGTTGCATACCATAACACAGACCTCTGAGTCATGTGTGTGTAGTATCACTGTCTGTCTGTTCTCTTTCAGTCACACAATCTTCCCCTCCTAATGACGCTGACTCATAATACTCCGCCCTCACCGTTCTTTGACTTTGGCAGATTTCAAATGTGTTTTTTTTGTCTCAGACTGCTATCTTGTTACAGAAAATTTGACATCCTTTTTTCATCTGTGGGCGCGGAGGATTGTGAAATATCCTGACTAATGAGGTTGGATCTATGCAGCTCTAAAAACTGGCCAGATGAAGGCACCTTTTTACAGAAATATTTGACTGCAACAAATACTGTCAGGCCGCATGTTTTTTAAAAAAACAAACATCATGTGGTAACCCACTTTTTTTGATAATCAAATGAATTTCATTAGGCAGAGGAATTCTGGTGAGGTCTGAGGATAACGATCTGTTATTTAATAGACAACGATCTTTACTCTTCAGCTGAATCTGATGGCATTTAGTTGCAATCCTGCTGCTGGAGCCACAGTACGTCTTACATAACCAAACACCTTCACTCCCTCAGCTTCAGTCAAGTCACACCACCTGAACAGCCTAATGTATGATTATGCCTTATATATGTACCTGTACCCCCAGACACTTGCTTTAGTGATGGTCTTCTTTCAGTATTTTATAATAGTGGTAGTTGTTTATAAGAAATTCACCAAGTCAGTATTTTTTCCAGGTGATTTTTATTAATCGGTCAAACCTATTTTTGTTGCTTTTTTCAGTTAAATGCACAATATGTAATTTCTGCCGCTAGGGGGATCTCAATCAAAACAATAACAAGAGGAGTAGTTTGATGACATCGTGAAGTAGCAAGGGATCATGGGAGTTGGCGCCTTCACCATTGCCAATGAAAATCGATCTGACGTGACTCAGGCACAAATCATGTTCACGGATGAGGTAATGTATAAAAGTTTAATCCCCGTTGCATTTACTCAAGTTTATTCATGTTAATTTGCTAATTTACCATGAGACTAGCTGACTGCTCATACAGCTAATGTTACTGTAACGTTAGCTAATGTTATGTGGCGAATTTCCCGTCCAGGGCTGTGAACCATGGTTAAAACAATCATACTAAAAATAACTTTATTTGTGTGTTGAAAGTTGTTGTAACGTTGTGTTACCGTCCACATTAGCTTGGTGGCTGCAGAAAACGGCGATGAATAATCGTGCTCCATCACGAGTGTCCAAAAACAAACTACTGTAAACAATAGGCTTCCTTCCTCGCTCTCTGACGTATCATCTGGTGTTTCCCCGAAAATACTAGGAACTAGAACGGGCGACGTGGATATGGGGTCATTGACAGGCGACAAAATGAAACGGTTACCATTAATAAAATCAAGCATTTCTCTGGGTTTGAATATTGTTGGAAACATTTGGGATAACGAACGTACACTACTAAAATATATATATATATAGCATAGGTAGTCATTTTTAGACATTTTAATGCGTAAATGTTACATATTATACCTTTAAGAATTGCTCTTTAGCTGTAATTTCCAATTTAAATGTCTTTCCATTCTGAATATAACTGATGTTGTCACTAATAAAGTCGTCAGAAATAACTCACATACCAGAAGAGCGAGAGACAGTCTGGAGAAAATCTAGCTCTTTCTTTCTCATTCCCACTTTATGTGTTGATATTTCAATATCACTTGAATAATATGAGGGTTTATTATTGACTGTGGGTTGTGGTTGAGTGGACTGATTTTAAAATAGATTCATCTGCTGGAGCCTGGATCTCTCTCTCTCTCTTTCTCTCCCCTCTCTCTCTCTCGCTGTAGTCCAGCAGTGCTGATATGTTGATATTGTGTGAATAATATCTGAGGGTATATGGAGAGGGCTTTTTGGTTGAGAGAAATCTATGAAGTTTCTATAGTTTGGACACACTGGCAGTAATTGAGAAGCAGTCACACATGGAAATGGGAAAATGCAAATTTCAAAATTAATTGAATGCCAAACATTTATATACTGTAGCTGATTTCTCATTGACAGTTTGCTTGATACAACCATGAAATCTAATAAGTAAGAGGACCAAAGCAACAAAAAAGCTTAGTAGGTCATAAAATCCAAATTTGAGATGATATACAACTTAATGGAAGTAAGTTATGGTTGATATTTTCACTCCCAAATAGGGAAAGAAAGTGATACTGGAATGTTTCAGTAAGTAGTTTGTAAATCTGTAGAGCTTGTTCTGGAGATAATGTCTAAATAACTAGTTCTGAATATTGATTAAGAATAAGATATAACTAGAGAGGAAGAAGTACGGCTTCATCCGCCATATGTGTACTATCGTTCACTTTTGTATGAATAATAATAATCTTTTTGGACGCACTGAGCATCCTCCTTTGCTGGTTGGAGAGGCGTTACCATGGTAACCCGTGCAAACTTCATGTGACCGAGACGACGGTTTGTGAGAGTCAAAGTTTGAAATAATTTTAAATATATATTACAACACGTCCAACCTTGAAGCAGATGGGCTACAGCAGCAGAAGACCACCCGGTACTAGCACCAGCCACTTTATTAGGTACACCTTGTACCTAATAAAGTGGCCGGTGAGTGTAGATGAATATGTGGGATCTAATATGTTTCAGAAAGTGATTTACTTTACATATACCTTTTTATTTTTACAGCTAGCAGTTATTGATGTACAGATATTAGTAGCCGTTTCGCTTGTTCAGGTCTGTTTTTAAAGTTTCTTTCATTTCTCAGCCCAGCACTTTATGACTGGCGAAGTTACCAATTAAAAATCTAATTTGGAAAATGCTGCCATTTGTCTGGTGGCAGAACCTCTCTCGTCTTTACGAGGAGAGTCCTCTTGATGCTATTTTCCTTTTTTATCTCAATTTATCAGTGCTTGCATCTTATCTAAGTTCTTTAAAGATTTTTACTTCATTATATTAGCGCAGATCTTTACAGCAGTATTTAACAACCAGTAAATAGTCATCCAATCACACACTCAGTTCTCCCATCAGAGATAAACATCACTAAAAAGTCTGTGTGTGGCAGAATGTGTGTGTGCGTCCCTCTCCCCTAACTTCCATGTAATCCCCTGTAGTGTGAGTTTTTGTGTGTTTGTGTACGTGAAGGCATGTGTGCTGTGTTTGTATAGTGTATGTGTATGGTGTCTAGATAGGGTGAGTGTGTGTGGGTGTGTGTGTGTGTGTGTGTGTGTCCCACTCCACTCAGTGTAATCTCACGATTCACTGGTTCAGAGAAAATCTCCCTCTTTCCAATAAACTCTCTATTTTTTCTGTCTTTCTCTCTCTGTCCAGCTCTCTCTCTCTCTGTCAACAATAAATGAAGTGAATGTTTGTCGTTCAAATGAAGCCTCTCGCCACACTCCATCAGAAAACTCTACGGTTACCACGGAAACGGCAGTTTATCGCCGATGGCAACCGTTTCTGAGATGAAGGGGCCTTTTATTAAAAACGGGCTGCCACTCAACAATCGATTGCTAACTTGCTGGCTGACTGACTGACGGTGTCTGCTGCACCTACGTACCTCTGTTTTTGAGTCACCACGCGTGTCCTTCATGCTATTCTATTGTATATTGATGTGTAGAAGCCAGCCGATACATGGAGGATGAAGCCTACTGACTTTGATGGTCACCTGACTTCTCCTCAAGCACCCCCAGCAAGTTTTCACTGACGGTATCCAGAGCAATATCTCTATACGGTGACCTGGCACACGCTTTTGTACATTCATGGTTCCCAAACGATGTGGCAACAACTATTGGATGGATTGCCTTGACATTTGGTCCAGACATTCATGTCAACCTCAGGATGAGTTGTAAAAAAAAACATTTTTTGATGTCCTAAAAATGTCATTTACCACCACCATTTAGTCCAAACTTCTGTTGTACCATCAGCTTCAGCTTGTGTAGTTGTGTAGTTGCCGACCCCTGATTTATATGTAGAAATCATCACAAAACGTAGCCAGTACAATTTCCTGTTTGAGTAATTAAACCATGTTTAGTTCCAGCATTGAACTGTGATGCAACAGACAGATATTCCTGAATGCAGCACACCTATCTCATCTCTGTAAACATCACCATCTCATCTTCTTTATATCTGTAACCTGGCTTCCTATTGACAGCCGCCAGGTAGGCTGCAAAAAAACTAACAAGCACCATTGATTTTTCTACTGAGCAGAAATCAAGTAAAAATGAGATTAACTTTAAGTATTTGAATAAGCCTCTAATTATCCATAGATAATGATTAATGAAGAACATGAAGCTCACAGCTTTGGCATAATGCAGAGTCAGTTGTAGGCAGCCAGCTGTCGAATGTGTCGTCTCAGCATGGAGGCTGGCACAGACGGTGTGTACAGCGAGTACAGCTTACAGGCAACCACTGGTTAGATCCACGGATAACACATTAGAGACAACAGAGATCCAGACCACAAACTACTCTTTCAACTTGTACCATTTTTCCACCAAAATTAGTGCGTATATGCAGGTTTTTTAAAGCGATAGACTCCTTTTCCATTGCCAGTAGACCAGTAGCCTTTCTGGGTTTTTGTCCTGGTATGTCACGTTCAATGTCACGGACTGCACCGAAAGTAGGGTTAGTAAGATTTTTGTTTCTGTTACTTATTCAGTCTCTCTTTCAAACTCTCAGACCAGAGTTGGTGATTGTTGGAACAGTAGAAAGACTAACTAAGACCGTTTTGATGAGTTCTATTTGTGTGTTTTACTTCGATCAGCGAGCTAAAATGTGTGTTTCTGTAAATAGAGTTTGGTGGCTTTGAGGAGCACATAGAACGGCTGTTTCTGTTCACATCTAACGTCATCAATTAAGGGCTTATTTCAACCAAACGGTCGTGTTTGAATGAAGTATGTTTCAATGTTGTCTGACTGGAATCTGGTGGCTTTGAGGAGAGCGCATTCACTGTACGTTTTGTACTGTTAATTAAGTTAAAAGTATAATAATTGTCTAAATTCCTGTTGATTTTATTTATTATATATTGACTTTAATGCACATCACAAACATCGCACCGGAAAAGGGGCAAAAATGAGTGTGTCCACCCAGCTGTCATGTTTCTATCACTGCCAATAAGTACCTGTGACTACTGCAGAGTCATTTGTCCCAGAAAACGAATGCCGATTGTAACATTTCCCACTGAAGGCAAAAGCCAAATGTTAGTGGGTGTTAGTGGGTTTTTGTCCACTGGGAAAGTGGCTTTATTGCTATATATTATCACCAGCGTTTTGGACAAGATGGAGTAGTATTTCATCCCTCACTTTAGTTAATTAACATGTTTGATGGAATATGTTTATTTGAGACCAATAAGGCCATTTTTATCTTTCATTTGTGAAACATTTAAACATGGGTGTTGCTTACTGTAGGCTCACTTGATCCTTTTTTGCCAAATACTTAAACCTGCTTCTGTTAGAGGAGAGAAGTAAAACAATTAAGACATGTCCACTCACCCACATCCTGATGAGTCCTTGTGCCTCTGAGCAGGTGCGTGTCAGTCCGTAACAGTAACAGTTGCTGCAGCCCAGCGGGTTTCGTACCGACAACCCAAACGTGTCTGGCTTACAGCGGTCACAGTTGTCTCCTTCCACATTTGCCTAAAATAAAAAACACAAGCAAGCGTATATAGTTGAAGAACATTTTAACATTGTTTTAATAACAGTCTGATTTAGTGGACGGCCTGTAGTGGAGAAAGGAAGTCATGTGACGACATTGAAAGCAGCTAAATCCACTCAGCTGAAGATCAATATGTAGAGTTTTGTGGAACTTGAGGCTGCGAACTAAAATCAATCTGAAAATACAGTGACATGGGAAACATAATGCAACTTTAGAAAGCATCTAATCCTTTATTTTACTGCTTGAGGTCAGAAAGCAGATATTATAATAATTGGTTACTACTTTAAATTTGACTGTGTCACACATTTTAGCTACTAAAATACATCCATCCTACGCTACACAGAAAATGTATTCTCTGTTAGTTGCATTGGGGTAGAAATAAGCATCTCACTGCACTGAAATGTTTACATTTAATAGGTAAATAAGCTGAGAGCTGACTGCTCTTAAGTGGGATTGTGGACAGGTCTGTATATTAAACCTTTCCCTCTCTGCTAAGAAAAGGCTCACAGTGCTGTCAACGAACCATCATCCAATTAATGTTGAGTTCTGTCAAAAAGTCCTGCAGGTTAGTGAGGAGAACAATGTGAAGGAACCTTTAGTACTCTTCATTATTAGCATGTGTTACGTCAAAAGGAGGTCATTATGTTATTACTGGCAACTAATGTTTATCAATTTAGTTATCAAATATCTTTTTCAATTAATCAATTTTTTGTTTAGATTATAATGTTTCACGACAACAGTTCAAAACCCAAAGTTATTCAATATATGATCCCATAAAAGAGCGGAAAATATTCACATTTGAGTGGCTAAAAATTGTGAATTTTAAGGATTTTTTAATGATAAATTCCTTAAACAGTTACTGAATTATCAGAATTGTTCTGTCAAACATTTCAACATAAGTTATTACATTATATACCACATTTCGATTTCGGCATCTTAAAGTCAAGTTTTAATGAAAAATGCCTTTTTAGCCCTTAAAGAACACATCCCCAGTCATATTGTGCACCTATTTAACAATATATGCAAAACACAAAAATAAATTTTTTCATATTTTTATATCAAAATTCAATCTTTTCTTCCTGTAAAACAAAATATGATTTACGAGATTACATTAGCTATGTTAAGCTGCAACTTTAAGCGTCAAGGTAGGTGTGTGTGACAGTCCTCTGTAGCTCCGTATCGCACTACAAGCCCGCCCACTTTCTTAGCCGTCCTATCAAAACCTAAATCTAAAGACGCTCTAACTTCCGTTTCACTGGGACTTTGAATTTGGCCTCTTTAATTCTAGATAATTGTGATGCAATTAAAGCCATAAGGAAATGCAGGTACGTCACATACTTCCATAGATACGGAGATACATACAGACAGAGAGGCAGGTAACCAGCATGCAGCAGCAGCAGCAACAACTGATGACACATCAAATGACTGTTTGAGTGACAGGAAGTCAACCTCCTACCTGTTCAGAGTGAAGATGACACCATGTGATCTGACGCCTCATTACAGGCCATGAATCAGGTGTGTACATCGATGTGCATGTGTGCACAAAATTTAGTTTCAGCATTTGTCGCTGTCTATGTGGGATAAGGAAGTGACAGCCAAGATGAAATGTGTCTCCAGTCTAGGTGTGCCACATATTGAATATGTGCGTGTGTGTGTGTGTGTGAGAGAGAGCTGTAACAGCAGGCTACAGTATTGATGAGAGGCGTGCGTCTGAGATATATGATCAACTTGTCACAGTGAGGATGAGAGGTGTGAAATATATGCGTAATACAGTGTGTGTGTGTGTGTATATACAGTAGGTGAGTGTGTGTGTGTGTCCATACAACCAGTGATGATATTTCTTTTCAGTAATTTTCTATTTTGTTTAGTTTACAAATTTAATAGGGATTCATACTGTAGTGTGTGTGTGTGTGTGTGTGTGTGTGTGCATCATTACTGTCAAGAACAAGGTGGAAGAGAGGAGATGACATCCACACACACACACTTTCTTATTTCTCGACAACATACTGTAGAGGAAAACACCATATGTGCATATATACATATGAATATGTGCATCCATCTATTTGTGCAGCAAAGTGAGGACGTCACGCAGAGATGGCCGTCTTACTCAGTTCTGTGACATTTACTGAAATAATTACACACTAACACACATATACTATAGAACACACACACACACACACACACACACGGTGAGACTCTTAATATATACAGATAGAGAAAAACACGTGCAGTCGGTTTTAAATCTACATTGACATTTAAAATATAATCCATCAAATAGCAGGTTTTTCACAGTTTCTCAAACATTCATTCAGACTTTAAGATGACTTTCTGAAAAGTAAAAGTTGCTCGAGGAACATGATTTTTTTCAGATTACCTATCTCATGTACTCCTGTCAGGATATAGTGACCGTTTTATAAAAATAACTTTTTTTAAATCAGATTTACTCCATTTCTACCTACTGCAGCTTTAAAGGGACTGTTTGTAAGAATCAGAAATTGGTTGTAACAGCGACACCTGTGGCTGTTAAGTCAACGAAAGTCAGCGTCCTGTTGCTTGTGCTCGCCCGTGTGCACGCGCTACCTGAATGTGAGCGAGCATCCATCAAAACAGTGAGGCGACACACGTCAGCTAAAAGCACAATATCACTCTATATTTCACCTGCTTGGCAGTAATGTTAGCTGACCAGACGAAGGTCTCTCCATGAACATGATTTAGATCTGATCCTAGTGTTGGCTTTTCCTGCCTCAGCGCAGACTGACGCAGCGGGGCTCTGCAGCGCTATATAAATATACAATACAGAGTATTGTATTAGAAGTCCCTAAAAGTAACAGAAAAACTCATCTCTGATGCTGCAATCTTCACAGCAAATAATCTTCTCAAAATGCATCCGAATCGCTCGTTTTACATAAACTTCCTGCAGTTCTTATGTTGCAGTGTATCAGTTGGTCTGTACTGTTACTTTTATGCATTGAATATAATATGAAATATTCATAAAATATGTCACTAAGTCAGGGGTCGTCAGTTTACTCAATGATAGAAAGGAAAAAAGTTGGTTTAACCTACTTGAAATGACATTTGCTTTATGAAAATTTCGACAATCTTTCCAGGCAACAAGTGAATTAAAATTGTGTGTTGGCCAGAAAAGACTGAAACAGGCATTTACTTCAGGATTTTTGTAGTGCATCAAATTATCAACTATAAGGCCGAATGCTCAGACTAATAATGATGACCCCAGGCTCCCTGGTCAACTTAATGAATTCTACTATAGTTTTGATAATAGTCTTCCTACAGTGGAAGAAACCCCCCCTGAGTCCAGTGAACAGCAGGAAAGCTGCAGGCCCTGATCTTGTGTCCTCAGCAGCGTAAAATGGTGCGCTGCTAAACTGACTTCTGTCTTGACTGGTATTTTTAATTGGTCTATCAACCAGTGTAGAGAACCAGCAGGCTTTAACTCTGCAGTATTAATTCCTGCGCCTAAGAAGCCCACTGTTAGCCGTTTACATGACTACAGGCCTGTTCGCCTTAACTTCTGTTGTAATGAAAGTGTTTGAGCGTATAGTATGTAAACATCTGTCCACTGTTCTGCTAGATCCCAATCAGTTTGCGTAGAGGGCCAATAGATCGCAGTATCTCTCGGTCTCCACTCCATCTACGCCACCTACGCTCGACTATAGCTCAGCTTTTAATACTACCATCCCCACAAGGCTTCACAACAAACTTTTACAGTTAGGTTTCCACCAGTCTGAATGTCTTTGGGTGTTGGACTTCTTACTGGTTATTAAAATCAACAATAGGTTTTCAAACCCATTGATCATCAGCATAGGCTTGTCCTCTCACCACTCATTACACATCAATGACTATTGACTTAGTTTGCTGATGATATGACTCTGGTGGGACTGATTTCCTGTAATGGTGAGACAGCATCATGTGGGAAGACCAAGTAAAAATGTGTGTATCTTTGTGAGTGTTTGTTTTACCTTGCAGCTGCACTTTCCCGTCCGATCTGCGCAGGCGCACACTTTTCTCTCCAGGTCGCAGGTCTGGCTGTCCGATCCCGCGACGTTGCACTTGCACTGGGTGCACTGTGGGAAACATGGACACAGAGGCTGAGAAAAGAGCTACCAGAATGTGTCACCAAAACTATTGAACTTCACTCCAAAATGAAAATGTTGCCGTTATCCTCTCACTCCCACGTCAGTCGAAACATCACTGAAGTTCAAAACCAAACTCAGAGTTATTTTTCCCGTTGGACTGAAGCTACGGAGTTCCAAAAGGGGCAACAAAAAAAGTTTTTGTGAACATAGACTCAACAGGTTCTTTTTATTCTGTTACCATGCTATTCAGGAAAAACTATTCACAATTCGTCCACCTTGAATACAGCTACACAATGGAGCAAATATCAAATCTGAAATATGATTGTGCCTGTATGAATGACCTTTTCAGAGTCGAATTAAACAAAGCCTTCTGCCTTCAAGCTAAGACTTGAATGAAACTGAAAATGTGGCGGCCAGCAGTTTGGAGAAGCAGACAGGAGTTACCGCATGGGAGCAAATCAATGTACTGCTGTGGACGGGGCCGGCAGCAAAACATATTTTAGACACCTAAAAGAAAGGCTGACCTAAAAAAAAAATCAATATCAGTTTAAGTGTACACTATATTTGTAATATTTTCATGGGTTTACCTTGCCGTGAGTCAGCTATAGTCTATGTTTCCGACTGGGAACTGAGGCCGTTATCTCTGCTTTCGCCAAAGCAACCAGACTCCATTGAAAAAAACAGTAATTTTACCTCGCAGAACACAGGAATGCTTTTCTACCGCCGCCTCGATCGGTTAGTTAGTTTGTTATTGTGTGATTTTGGTTAGTTCGGATTCACCAAAGTCACACACTAACACAAACTAACTAACTGATCGAAGCAGCGGTAGACCAGCAACTCTTGTGTTCTGCGAGGTAAAATTACTGTTTTTTTTAATGGAGTCTGGTGGCATAGATGGATACAACGGCTTCAGTTCCCCGTCAGACAGGGCTGTCGGATGGCAAGGTAAAGCAGAGAAAATATTCTGCCAGACCTGTACACAGCCATACATTACTTTACTTCTGTGAGGTAACTCCTGACTGTTTCTACAAACTGGGGGCTTGCTGACCGTCATCTACTGTAGGTAATACACTGAATACACTAAGTACGTCATACAACCACTTCAAAACACCTGAACTATCCCTTTAAGGTGAGCTGTTTCTTCAAAAATCTGTCTTGTAAAAACATTCTTATGTCAGGGAGTATGTTTTAAGTACAGCATGATGTTCATCTTTTTATTTAAAGTGAGGTACCTCTGTTGAAAAGTTTGTCTCTGGTGTAAAGATGACTTCAGAGCTAAATAAAACCACTGGTGTGACGACACTATTAGGCCTCTATCAACCAGGCAGGGAACACTTCCGTTTATCGAGGCTTTTTATGCTCATAAAATCCATAATAATAGCATTGTCATGTCTATGAAAAGCTCTCTCCCTTGTCCTAGTCGAGTCACACAGACTCTCAAACCCCCAATGATCGAATCCCATCAGATTCTCTCCAGTGCCTCCTCTCTTATCTCACTTTAAAAAAATAAAATAAAAGCCTGCTTTATGATAATAACATCAGATCATTCACCTGAGGGAAGTCTCTGTATCCAATCTGACATTCGTTGCACTTCTCTCCTCTGAAGGAGTCGCGGCACATGCAGCAGCCCGTGTTGACGTTGCACTGCTGGGTCACCGAGCCGATCACGCTGCAACCGCACGCCTACACATACAAACACAAACACAAACACAAAGACAAAGACAGAGATTATTCCTGTGCTCTTATTAGTCTGAACTTTATTCACACATTAGAACATCACACAGCTGTTTTCTTCATCAAGTACAAAGCAAACATTTGTCTTGTTGTCTTAGTGCAGACGACAGTCAACCTGGAGAGTAACAACAGAATAGTGTCAAATCAGTGTAGCGTTTTATTTGACTTCTATGGACGTAAAAGATGAGTTCGCAGGTTAATGAAATCACTTTAGAGGGTAACTTTGGTATTTTTCAATTTAGATAACACTAAGCTACGCTTTCTGTACTCCAACACAACAAACTCTGCTTGTTTCCACCATGGATGTATTCCACGTTTCCACCGTTGTCTTCCAGCAACACGTCACCTCGCCAGATTTCAGAACGAGACTTCTCCTTGAGCGAGACTCTTTCAATAATGTCAGACACTTATAATAACAATTAGAGCCTGTCATGATAAGAACAAGCACTTTTAGTGGACGTAAATGACGATGCCAGTTTGCCCCGATAGCACTTCTTCTTGAGCAAGACTCTTTCCATAATGTCAGACACTTACAATACTTACAATAACAATCTGAGCCTTGACAAAATGACAAAAAAAAGCACTTTTAGTGGACGTAAATGACGATGCCAGATTGCCCCGATAGCACAATAGTGCAACCTGTGAGCAGCTGCCGTCTACAGCGCTCTCCCTCCCTGGACACATTTCAGAAATTGTTGTCCCCGTCAGTCAGTTAGACACAAAAACATCGGCAAACAGGTTGAAAAATATACCAAAGTTACCCTTCAACACCAAAGTGCAGTGGTAGAATAACGTTCTTACTAAAAAATAATCAATGAACAACATTGGATGTTATTATATTTAACAAATGTCTCAATCAAAGATGAAAACACCCATAAAATCAGATAACTGTGTGTGTGCTGCGAGGCAAAAGCTGCAAAATCATAAGCTGAAAAGCTGTAAATGTTTATCTGGTAAGATAAAAACAACTTTGTTTGAATGAAGATCTTCAGTGCTGAGTTGAGTTCAGAGTTTAGATACGAGAACACTTAACCCAGAGCAACAGGCTTTCACTGTTGACTTTCACTAACATTTCATGTTGACATTTAATATGGCTTTTTGTCAACTGTTAAATATTATCTCTATGTAATCTTAAAAGAGTTAAATGTTTCACACTGTAGAATTTGCTGTGTGTATCTAGCTTGTTATTTCCTTAGTTGAACTTCACTGTTGTTGCATGTGTTGTACCTTTCTGCTTTGCTGTGTTTTACTTTGTACTCTGTTTGGTGCCACTCAGATCTGTTGCTTCCCTCTTTGTTGTCTTCATGTATCCTCCTGGATCAATCCGCTGTTAAACTGAGACTTACAGTACTTTCATGTTCAAGCCTCTAATTGCTAGTAGTCTAATGCTACTTCTGATAGTTTACTGTTTTTGCTGGATCGCGGCTCTTTGGTGAGATGGTTTCAGTGCAGAACAATTACTTTTTCAAACACTTTGAACAAAGTTGTGTTACGAAACAGAGAAGTACAGGAACTGGGGATAATAAAAGGTGAAAAGAAAGAGGAAGAAATACAGAGAGAAGGCTGTCTAAACAAGCACTGTGATAATAGGAGGATAGGAGGAGAGAGAGGGAGCACACAGGAAGGAGTGGACGATGGAAAATAAGAAATTGGTAACCAGCTGAAATAGACTTAAACATGTGAAAATTGTGACTAAAACCGCAATACTCCAAGTGATTATATTAACTTTTACTATGCACGTATAGGGATAAGATAAGATGGTAAGAAAACTGTGTTTATGTGGTAATTTATTATTTAGAGTAGGATAATGAGTAAGCACAAACAGTCCATAGCCGTGTTTCCATACAATTGTCAAGTGAATTTTAAGCGAACTTTTGAAATGTCGCAAAAAAGAAATAGAATTAGGCGCCTTTCCATCAACTGGTTTGCAGCGAATAAACTCAGCTAAAAAAACAAAAAACGTCGCCTTGGCCATCTACGAGAGAAAAAATGCAGAGAGATCTTCAGGAATTTGTTTCAATTAGGCAAGTTTTAATTGTTCTTTCACGTCAGCTAGTATTGGTCATGTTCCAGGCTGTCCAGAGACAAAGATGAGCATTTGCACATTATGGGAATATCTGGGAAGACGCCGACTGCGGACACCGCTTATTAGTCATGTGAGTTAAATGTTCGCTACGTCAGAATTTATTTCGCAAAGGCATTTCCATAATCCATTAAAAAAACACCTCCAGCGAGCGTAAAATCTTTCTAGCTTTTTATTGTGATACCTCAAAATGCACATAAAAAACATTGATGGAAAACGCTTATGCTGATTAATATAGAACTATACACTCACAGGACAAATGCAAATTTGATAAAAAAACAATTTATTAGGCACACCTGTTCAATTGCTTGTTAACACAAATAGCTAATCAGCCAATCACATGGCAGCAACTCAATGCATTTAGGCATCTAGACATGGTGGAGACGACTTGCTGAAGTTCAAACCGAGCATCAGAATGGGGAAGAAAGGGGATTTAAGTGACTTTGAACGTGGCATGGTTGTTGGTGCCAGACGGGCTGGTCTGAGTATTAAACTGCTGATCCACTGGGATTTTCACGCACAACCATCTCTAGGGTTTACAGAGAATGGTCCGAACAAGAGAACATATCCAGTGAGCGGCAGTTGTGTGGACGGAAATGCCTTGTTGTGATGTCAAAGGTCAGAGGAGAATGGGCAGAGTGGTTGGAGATGATAGAAAGACAACAGTAACTCAAATAACCACTCGTTACAACCAAGGTATGCAGAATAGCATCTCTGAACGCACAACATGTCCAACCTTGAAGCAGATGGGCTACAGCAGCAGAAGACCACCCGGTTCTAGCAAGGTGTACCTAATAAAGTGGCCGGTGAGTGTATATATGAGTATTTTGCCTCTAGTATTATATTAGAAATGGTTCAAGGGTTCAAATAATTTTTGAATTTATGACTCAAAGATATAGTAAGCTTTTGTTTTTCATTGTCTCTTTCTTACAGAGTACCTTTGTGTCACCCCTCCAGTGTGTTTGCTACTGTAAGCCCGTCCACACGTTGCTACAAATGTTAACAACTAACTGCTCTTTGTGAATCAGCCTACCTTGCATCCAGTGACGATATCATGGCCCCAGTGGTTGGGAGCGCAGCGGTCGCACCTCTCACCGATAGCGTTGGGAGGACAGATACACTGTCCCGTGTTAGCGTCGCAGTTATTCCCCACATGGCTGCACTGGCAGGCTGTAGGAGAGGAGAGAAAGTACCTTTTAAATGCTTTTGAATAAACTCTCAAGACAAATCAGTGGTTTACAAGCTGACTGTAATTTCTTTTTCAGTGATTTATTTCTTCTAGTTCTCAACAATAACACAGTTGTTCTTTCACGACGTGACATGCTGACTAACAGAACTCCAAATTGAAACAAAAAACAACACGTCTGGGACGGAGAACAGGAAAGTGAGCTTGCCACATTTTGTTGGGAACTTAGGAGGGAAACTGTGTTTCTAGTTGTACTGTGAATTTGTGAAACAGAGAAACATTGTCTTTATCTAACTGTTATTACAAAACCTTCCACAAAAGTGAAAGTGAAAGAGAAAATGTTAACGGTTTATTAGATTGATACGGAGGTGAATGTTATGTGCATACTGAATTATAGGGACTAGCCATCATTAAATAAACCCGTTTCAGTTCTAGGAATTGATTGAGTTACTGCATAAAGATTGAGTTGTTTATAGCAACACCCATAATCCCCCAGTGTCATTCATTTCAATTTATTTCGCTACCAATTAACTCACTCAATCTCCACCATTCCCCAGAAAACACAATTGCACTCTCTTTCTCTCGCTCCGCACGCCGGTTGAATTGAAATGTTAACGCTCACGAAACGTGAAATCATCTTTACAGGAGGAGTTGCATTATTATGATAATATTTCAATCGATTTAATGATGTGAACTTTCCCGAAATTTAATGGAATGACACCTGATTCATTCATGTAAATTGTTAATGAAAGTTATGTCTCGTCAGTTCGTCGTGCACCCCGCAGCCTGCAGCGTATTTGTATTCTGACAGGAAAATTCCCTGGAACATTAAACACAGGCCAGCATAGTATTTTTGTAACCTGTGGTTGTGATCTTAAGATGAATCAAAGCAAAATAACTCCCAGCCCTATCTTGTCTTTCTGATGCGTGACTCATTACTCTTCTTCTTGGCTGCCAATAGTGGTTGGCATCAATAATAAATTGCATAAGGAGATAATGTGCGGGGAAAACTATTCATAGTCGTACTTGGGGTGCGTGGATGCTTAATCCTCATTTTGGGCAGCACAAGTTTGCTGCACCTGCTGCCTGCGTTGCCAAGTTTTTAGGGCATTTGATTTAATAAATTGAACATATTCCCTTCTTCTAATAATAATAGGCAATTAATAATGTAGTTTCAGATGACGTAACACACCCTCAGGCAACGATAACAAACCACTAATAACAGCTAGTTGCTTTAAGATGCACACTTTCAGGCAATGACATTATGACGTCTTCATAATTTCTACAAGTCGGACTTTTATAAGACAGGTAGTTTGTGGTTCCTGCAGGAGACTGATGATATTTCAGACTGTATAGTATAGGTGCAGACTTCATTATGTCCATGTGGAACTGGAACAGGAAGAAATGCCTACACTGACAAAGTACTGTACTTTTTAATACAACGCAGCACTCGTTTCACTAAAGCCAGCGGCTCACATTCATAACATGTTTTGTCATATTTTGCTCTGATGTTTTTTGTGTGAAAGATGTTTCACTTCGGTTTGCTTGTGGGCAAAAAGATCTTGCTTTGCAATAATTATAAAACTGCCACCACGATGTTGAATGAATGCAAGTGCATTTTTTTTAATGGAATTGCTCTGCTGACTATTTGTGTAAACTTTAAATTAAAAAGAGAGAAGAGCAGAGCAGCAGTTTAATCAGGACAGCATTTTGTGATTGCTGACATTACTTTCATTGCAAATTACAGAATAAAAACAAATCCAAATGCTTTGATTTTGCCAACTTTTTAAAGAATCACTCCTCTCTCTCTCTCTCTCTCTCTACCCCGCCGTCTACGCTTACGTGTGCAGCCGCCCTCCTGGAAGTTGAAGAATCCTCGTGAGCACCGGTCACATTTGGCTGCGTTGACGCCCGGCTGACAGCGACACTGACCGGTTTCATCGCAGTCAAACGACTTGGAGCCAAACGAGTTGCAGTGACACGGGACACACGCTCCACCGGTGCTAATGCCGTGAGTCTGAGCCTGAAGAAACACAGACAAAGACAAATGGAGTTGAGAATAGGTAGTGGACTTAGGGTACAGTAAGACAAGTTGCAGACACACTCAAGCAACTCAGAAACAAGGGGGTTATAATACAATACTTGTTTCTGAAGATTGAAAGAAAAAGAGGAAAAAGGTGATGGAATAAAGATTTTATATTTGTGATTTTCCATCTTTTTCAGTCTTTTCGAGGTATTATTCTGGGAAATAGAGAATTTGTCTTCAGTTTAGAAGCAAACTAAAAACTGCATTAGGGCTTTGAAAGCTGTCCTCCTTGTTGCTGCTAAGGAAAATAAAACACAATGCCATGCATGCTGCTTCTTCAGCTACAATATGCCAGCCAAGACAATTTCAACAAATCTTCTGAAACGTTGCCAGATAAAAAAAATGTTTGAATGAGTTAAAGTTTAGCTGAAAAATATAGATAAATAGAAATCTGCTTCCTGAATGCAGAATGGAGCTACCTCGGGAAAGAAAAATCATAAACATCATGATTAGCCTAAAAAGAATGACATTTACAGCACCAATTCAGCAACAACAAATATCTCCAGTTACATAAAGAGGTGACATTTTCTAATGACTCATCGGCACGTTGATATTAAAATGTGGTAAAGATCACTCATTATGTGTACGTTTCCCAACCGCTTGCACTCAGCAACATCTTGAAACGGAAAAGTCTTTCACAGAAAAACACTGAAACAGCCGTGCTAGTAGAACAAAAACACACTTCCCTTTCCATGCAATGTTCAAAGAATTCGGGCCTCAAACCATCACATCCACAAACAAAGAGGGTTTAATGCTTGACACGCATGTAAAATGTGCTTTAAACCTGTTCCATGAATATCTAATGTTTAAGTAAACACACCCATGCTGCGTAAAACACACCATGCAGTGTGTGTTACCCCTTTCTTAGGCCTGTACGCCCCCCTGGGGCAACCCCCCGTGCGGGAGGGGCCCCCCCATCTCTGCTGCACGGCTTCTATGGGAACGCGCTCCACCGGCCTCCGGGTCTCTCGCCTCTCGTAACCTTGGCGACGCAGGTCACAGCTTCGGCCCACAAAGCCGGGGCGACAGATGCAGCGGCCCTCGATGTCACAGCGCTGGGACATAGAGCCGTGAGGGCTGCAGCGACAAGGAATACAGTCCTGACGCTCAGCGTCCCACCAGCAGTTAGGCTGGACCAATCACAGCGCAGACGGGTGGAGGGGGGGACCAATGAGAATGAGTGAGCGAATGATAAATAACAACAACAATCTCAAAGTGAAAAAAGGAAAAGTAGAAAAAAGACGTCTCTTTTGTGGAGATAAAAAATAGTCATCATCATCATAATCATTGTATTATTACAATTATAGTTAATAAAAGAACAAAAAGAACAAAACAGTTTACATTTTAAATTCAATGACAAACATTTTTTTATGAAACAATATAATCTTCTTTGTCCTACTGAAGCTATACATGTGTGGCTTTGCCTATCAGGGCCTGATAGCTGACAAAGCAAAAACTGAGCTGCAGGAAAATGTCAAAATATGCATATCACAAATTGATTTCTGCAGGATACTGATGAATAACAACGACTTAAAAGGCCTCTATATTCCCTTGGATGCCTTATATTACCTCATTTATAGTAGGGAACATAAATGAGCTTTTGACCTACTGGCAGACGACATAGCTGGTTCACTGAAAAACACATTTGATGTAAAGAAATGAGGAAAAATAAGGTGTAATACGAAGAAAAGCATCGTCACAATAGATGTAATTGGGGTTGGCACACTCAAGACCACAGATAGTCCATCACACACATGATATTTCAGGATTACAACAAGAAGAAATAGTAGAATTGATGCCACCAGGGGAAAAGAAATTACTAGAAAGTCTGCACAGGAGTGGCGCCAACACATATTTGCAATAACTTGTAAAGATTATTGGCATCTGTCAAAATACTTACAATGCACTCGTCACACTGTCGTCCAACCACATTTTTTCTGCACTGGCACCGTCCAGTCTCCTTGTTGCAGACCTCGGATATAGAGCCATTAGTGTGACACTGACAGGCTGCAGGAGAGGAGGAGGAGGAGGAAGAGGAAGAGGAGGAGGAGGAGGAGGAGGAAGAGGAAGAGGAGGAGGAAGAGGATATTTTATATCAATTATCATTTCCTAATGGCAGAATTTCTACATGAGTACATATAATAACACATTTTGGTTTAACAATAACAGAAGTTGGCGAGTGTGTTTACTTCACTCTGCAGTCGGCTGGATGAGCTCAGATCCTGCTTAAGGTCTTCTTCCGGATTAGCTGTCGATATGCATTTTAATATCCTTCTGACTGCACTTTAGAGAAAATCTTCTCTTCTTCAGATAGATTCTTCAGTCTAGTGGGCTGATTTAGTTTTGCCAGATTATATTTTGTATATTAAAAACACACAAGTGTGAGCCTAAATGACAAAGCAACGCTGCGACAGAGGACAACATCACATTTTCAATTATTTGAGAATGTAGATTTGTCTTGTTGGCTCTGAAGGAAATGTTGCTGTTGAGAGACTGCACAGGTGTGCACAGGAAAAACAAAAAGCAGAGCTTGTGAGTCTTCCGTCCAAACAAAACTGCAATCACCAAGATTGAACCGCCTTCAACTGAACCAAACACAACAATAGCCAAGAAATTTGAATTAGGTACAGTTCAGCTGAAATGAATGCAGCCTGAATGCACAATGTGGCTACCTCATGAATATCATGATTTGCCTAAAAAAATACATTTACAACACCAATCCAGCAACAACAAACATATAAATATCATCCAGATATTCAGGACTTAAATGTTCACTGATGTGTAAATCCACACTTTGGTTAAGAGAGAAAAGAATTTTGGTTTAGGGCCCCCAAAGTGCAAAGATGAAGATGCAATACAATACAGTGGAGAAAGCACTACTAGAATCTGACTAATTAAACACAGAGCAGGTGCTCCTGATGATGGCTGGGAAAAATAATGTCAACAAGAAAGGGAACAGATTCAGCCGTGAACTGTGTTGAGTAATCTAAAAAACAAATTAACCCTGTTTTGGGGTGTCCCCCATGCTTCAGGGGTTAAGATGCTGACCGTTAACCACAGTGTCTCCAGTTCGAGTCCATTTGTTGCAAAGACTAAAAAACACCCACAACCCATAATACCCTAAAATCTACCCCGTTTTCTCTGATTAAAATCTGGTGTTCAGTACCAACACTGACCGAAAACACTTGTTGCGAATAAAACGAATAAAAACAGGGATTTATTAATCTTGTATCGTGCCTTTTAGTGGATCCCTTTTGGATCATAACATATCAGTTGTATGGAATTAATCTGTGGATGCTCCGGTTAAAAATGAGACCAAACATTTCTATGGATGTCAGTTTTTGAGCCACAACAAATGCCAAAATGTGGCCTGCAGCAGACTGGGTACGGCTTGTTTTTAAGCCTAGTCAATTGCCAGAAATTAGTCTGCTACAGAAGTAGTTTAGGCCCATACCGGCCGGTTAATGATGGTATGAAACAGTCGATAAAATAGGTTTCTCAAAAATTGTGAATCACCACAACCACATGAGGTCCTTGAGCAAACAGTCATAGATGAATACAAAAACTATCAGGCTGATGGGTCCAGAAGTATGCGCGATTAGCCGTGGACAGACAGACAGATGCACACACACACGACCAAACGCATGATCTCCCCACGCCTGGTGAAGATAATGAAGGACGCGCTACTTGGATCTGACAGTGATCGCCCCTGATGTGGCTAAAAAACTGTCCACTAAAAAGACAAGGTCACAAGACAAACACTTATTGAACTAGTCTTCAACATCAAAACAAAGCAGTTTGAATGTTTGGAGGAGCTCATTCGCTTTGGTAATGACAGTATATTCACTGAAACTTCATAAATCACAACAAGATTCTCGTCTCTGCCTCGTGCCTCATTTCTCTGACATTGAATTCACGGCCTTTGTCATTGTGCGTGCAGATTGTATGCTTCCTAAATGGGTTATTACCACATACGACCTTTCAAATCTCTCTCTATCTGTGATATTTCAACTTTATCTAACTTGTTTAAATCCTACGGGAATAGGAGGACAAAAAAAAGACACACCCACACACGCCAATCAGCCCCTTAGATATACAATTAAAAGCTCGAACATCACAGCTCCCATCTGGTGGATGGGCTGTCAGAAGCATACACACATATATGCACACAAAAAAAACACCTTTCTCAAGAAATAAGTAGCACACATCACATCACGTAGGCACACGCGTACTAGTTTTACCTCCTGCCATTCTCTGCTGTTAGATGTAAAAGAGACAGACGGACAGACCTGAGTGTGGGACGGGAAAGTGAGAGAGACAACAGATGTCCACACACACAGAAATATGCAGAAACACACATACGGTAAAAACATACATTGATTTCTGCTTCACACACGATTGCAGAGAAGCACGCATGCCTTCCCACACACACACATGCAGATGTACATACACACATGCCTGATTAAACATACAAGAAAACATGCACATATACGTCTCTGTTTCACACGCACACTCTCACACAGTCTCTCACCCCCCTAGCTTCACCCTTCGGGGACCATCTGGACTCCGTTCTGTCAGTCGCCACAATGCGAGCCTTGTTGTGGGATAAAACGTTGCTTTTTGTTGTGTTTTTTATTTCTTTATTTGCAGCACTGGCCTTGATGGTGAAGATGACATTTTCTTTTGCCACTTGAAATATATTATTTTCTGTTACCAAGCAATCCACAATCTGTCGTGTAAACAAACTACAGGAGTAGCTATTGTGCACCTATTCTATGTCATTAGCACTACAATGGTGCGTTGGTGAGAAGTGGAGGCACTGTACAATCAATTAGGTAGCCATACAGAATTGAACAATAGCAAATTGAGTTCACACTCAAGGTAAACAAGTCAACGCTGAAGTGGAAAATGTCTGTTAAAAGCATTCTGATGAGATGTTGGTGTTCAGAGGCCTTGAGGGGAAAATAACAGAGACAGAATGTTGTGCAATAAATGCAATAAAACATTAATTACAAGCTTGACCTATGTTTGCTTGGCCGCTGTATGAAGGTAAATATGTTGCAAAATGAGAGAGCATGTAGACACGATGTGAGAAACATCTGAACTTGTATGTTTAAATTTTCCGAAGCGCTTTAAATAAGGTTTTAGCAAAGATGAATGTGTCAGGGAAGTAGTGAGCATACGACCGGATAAATGAGACTTGGATTACACTGAACGAGTTGTGTGAGAGTTTGTAAACGGATGTTTTGATATAGTTTTGCTGTTGTTAAACACGGCCCCCATTTACTTCAATTCATCAAGACTTTTCTCTTTCTGGAGGCATGCGAGAAAAACAAGAATTCAAGTAATTAACATACAAATGGTCATTTTGGGGGTGAAGTATTCCTTTAACAAAACAATCAAATACTTCAGGTTGGGTTTTCATCATTTATTTTTGCCCCTAAAGGCCTTTACACACCGGGGGGCGTGACAAATAAACAACACAAAAATGCGAAATATTCGCAGGCGAGTATTTTCAAAACTATTCATACCTGCAGCGATGCAAATTTGCAACAGTTGCAACACTTTTTCAATAAAAGATATGACTAGATTAGCGCAGGCAGAGGCCAAGCAGCATCTGGCAGTCTGTCTGAGGTAAATTGTTGAATAGCCTAAACTACTGTCAGCTATTTTAGTTTCCTTTGTTTGCCTTTAGTTTGCCTCTGGTAAACAGATACGCAGTGTACACGTCTAGGGCTTTTATTGTGAAAGGTAAGAACGGAAAGAGTGGATCTGGTATGCGCTGCCTTTGTCAAGGATGAAAGGAGTAATAGAAGTTTGCCGTCTTGGTTCAGACTACGGAGCTTCCGAGTTATCGTACACTATAGTGTATGTATTGAATACGTCCTTTCCGCACAACGTGATTAGTTGATGACTTTATTTGCGGCGCTAAAGCTCAGAAAAATAGGGGAAAAATTGTCGCTTTTTCGCTGAGTAATATTGACGTTTGTGTTTGAAAAAACATATAAATATAAATAAAAATAAAAAATATATTGACATGAATTAATTGTTAAAAAGTAATGTTATAATAATGTAAAAAAAAAAAAAGTGCCACTATGTAGGACATGTATAAGGATGTCTGTAAAAAAAATTACATTAGGAAAAATGTACTTTGTCTTAATGAAATTTGTTCGTTTCCTCAGACTGAACTACTTCCTGTTTACTGTCAGCAACGACAAAATAGTGGAAATGTTGAGTTCAAAATTCATCTAAGGTATCATCATAAAAAGATGAGTATGTAATGTAAATGACACTTACACACTGTGATAAAAAAGAGGTTGTGATTGTTTCTGACTCATTAAAAGCTGCCTTTATTTGGGATTTCCTGCGAGATATTGTTGATTCAGACTCTTTACTTTTTTGGGGCCGACTGTACCAGTCCAGTAAAAAGCCTCAGCTCAGAGGACTGGACCAGACAGTCCATTAAGAGAGGTAAAGTAGAGTTGTGAGGTTTCTCAACGATCCCCTAAGAGTTTATTGATCGACCGTATGAAGTATCTATGAAACATTCATTAAGTGTCGGACACACAGGAAGCATAATTACATTATTGAATTACTACACATCCACTTTGTTCCAGTGATTGGACAAATGTGTGACAGTGCAATTCACACATCTTTTACAACAACTAGCCAACGACTTTTCCCCATGTGAGAAATGGTCAGAGGAGGTGGAGGGGGAGGAGGGATTTCTTGCATTTATTCCTCAAGCAAATTGCTTTGTGGTCAAGTTGGCTCGCAAAAATCAAACTATTTTCCATTTGGACTGAATTAAACTGAACCGCTATTAGTGGGAGACACAGAACGGCTGCAGCAAAAATGTCCGCAGATGGGAACTCTGACATGAAAAGAAAAAAGTAAAGGATTTTCACAGTCTAATAGTGCACAAATGGACTGAACTCTCCTGCTCCACTCAATAAAATTCATTAAGACTGGGAGCGATAGGCAGACAGAGGGAGAGAGATAGACTGACAGAAGCAGAGTTGTTGTGTTTTAATAATTCCTGGTGGTCATTCGTACAGGATCAATAACAACCCTCCAGCTCCAAGACACGAGCAGCCGATCAGCACTGTAGGAGAGCAATAGATCAGGCTGATTAATCAATAACCATTTAGCTGGGTGGAGAGGGGAAACAACTACAGAACAATGAACTATCAAATGCACATTAATACCCTCTGTCAGCCTTTCTGCCTGCCTCTGTGCCCGTCTGAGGGTTTTATCTGTCTATTTATCGGCCCTGCCTGTCTGTCTCTTGCTGAGGTGTCTCTCTGTTTGTCTGTCTCGCTGCCTGTGCCACTGTTTTCATCAACAGCACAGGTTTTTAATGAAGATCTTCACAAACAAGCGCCATCTGTACGTCTGTATTCGCTGCCATCTCTCTCTTCCTCTCTAGTTCAGTCTCTTTACAGGTATAGTTTTTTTTTATTCTCACTCTTAAACACAGCTGGCAGTCAGTGGGCCGCTCCGATATCACACCTCCTACTAGCACAGCTGCTTGCCGATGCAGTCACACACACACACACACACACACACACACACACACACACACACACACACACACACACACACACACACACACACACACACACACACACACACACACACACACACACACACACACACACTCCAGATGGTGCATCTACTCAGTGTTTTAGTAAGAGGATTAAAGGTATCATTTAGCTAAAATTGAGTTTCATAGAGGAAATACTACTGTTCAGTGTAACGCTCCTGCTGAGACACTGAAGCTGCAATATTGGCTTTTTTATATTGATTTTTTTTTTTTTTCAGTAGAGGAAGTTATTCCCTCTTAAAGTCCTAATGTGTAGGATTGTTTTTTTTTTATCTGATTACAGCATCTTTAAAAATCATTCTGATGGCATTCTGTTCATAGAAAATCTCTCAAGACAAAATCAATATGTTGCTTTTAGCCAATTCATTTTCTGTGTCCCAGTATCGGCTGTCTGATATGTCCTATAATCACTTTAAATAACATTATGACAGCGATACTAAAACCTTATAATATAGTAAAAATCTGTGTTTTGGGAATGCACAATAAGGTACCATCATGCTGGACTTTAAAGCGAGTCTGTTACTTTAGCTAAACAGCCGCCACATGGCCACATAAGTAGCAATTATGTAGCAATTTAACTGCATGGCACAACACAGCTCTACTCAACGTTTTGGGTTTTCCATTAGCAAAAATTGTGGATAATACCTGGTACCTTTTTTTGGTACCCCCTCGGTCGAGGTTATAAGCAAACTGAGCTGATACTAGAAGGTGAAGTTAAAACTGAGGCTGTCAATCGATTGAAATATTCAATCACGATTAATCACATGATTTTCCATGACTAATCATGATTAATCATATCATTAATCATATTTTTTATCTGTTGAAAATGTACCTTAAAGGGAGATTTGTCAAGTATTTAATACTCTTATCAACATGGGAGTGGGCAAATATGCTGCTTTATGCAAATGTATGTATATATTTATTGTTGGAAATCAATTAACAACACAAAACAATGACAAATATTGTCCAGAAACCTTCACAGGTACTGCATTTAGCATAAAAAATATGCTCAAATCATAACATGGCAAACTGCAGCCCAACAGGCAACAACAGCTGTCAGTGTGTCAGTGTGCTGACTTGACTATGACTTGCTCCAAACTGCATGTGATTATCATAAAGTGGGCATGTCTGTAAAGGGGAGACTCGTGGGTACCCAGAGAACCCATTTACATTCACATATCTGGAGGTCAGAGGTCAAGGGACACCTTTGAAAACAAACCAAACAAATCAAAGCTACTGATAGATGTATAACATGTATTTGTTTATTTCTCTAGTTTTGATGCTTGTTGTTGGTCAGTGTACTCACCCTGGCAGTTCTTTGCTGTGATGGCATCGCCATAGTAACCGTCAGCGCAACTGTCACAGGCCTCGCCGCCATAACCTTGACGACAGCGCAGACACTGGCCCGTGATTGGATCACAGCTCCCAGGTATGGATAGGTCCAGGTTGTCATGGCAATCGCAGGGTTCACAAGATCCCCCCGGCACAGAAGGCTGGCCGTAGTATCCGTTGGAACATCTAGGAGGCAGCGGAGAGACACAGAAACAGTGAGATAAATAATGCTGGTTAATATGGGATGTATTGTACACGTGATTTGGTAAATCAACTTCCCAGTATGAACACTTGAATCGCCCTTATTTAAATCATTATGGCCTAAAAGTTGTAAAATGCACTAATAGCTGAATCCAGAGTTATTTCCCTTCCTCCGTTCATGTGAATGAGACCCAGACCGAGGCTGGGAGGCGGAGTTAAAGGAAACGCTACTGCGCCTCCTCTATGGGCCCACTGGACGCAGATGGTCGCCGGATGATCCGGGTACTTTATCACTTGGCAGTCGAGCCATTTTGGCTCAATGCGCCACTGAGCAACTTTCATAGGAGAGAACGGGAGCCCGCCTACGATGCAGTATCCAATTCTCTTTACACTTCCATGGTGTGACATCTTTGTTATTGTTCTTTTGCGCATGTGGGTCAGTTCAGGACCGTGGCCAGTTCTAATCTGCCCCATTGAGAATGACTGGGCTGAAACCGATTGCACAAACTTTCCTCCAAAACGTCTCCTTTTTCCACAAACAAAAATGTATGCCATGAAGATAATCTGAAAGATGCTATAATCACAGAGAAAATTATACACATAGGGGCTTTAAAGTACCTCAACAATTGATCACAATCCCATCTGATGTGCTTTCAAGTTGCAGCAACAAGACGTCATCCTGTTATTCTCTTTCTCAGAATACAGTTTGAGTTCAGAGATAATACTGCATCATCTTCTTGAAAGAGCGGGTAGTGCTGTAATATCTCCTGAAAATACAGCTTTGCTCTGCTTTCATGTAGCAAATAATACTTGAAAACGCAGTTTCCAGCTTTCAGGTCTGCAAGAATATACGCGGAGGCTCACCTCGTCTTCTTTCTTTTGTATCTAACAACTACAGAACAAACAACTCTCAGATATCAGCAGGTAAATATTATCACAATATTGTTTACCTCCGCTTCCAGCTTGTATGACAAGAACATGCTGATCTCCAAATACAAGATCACTAATGACAGCAGGTTTCATCCCACAAGAGCTGACAACTAATATCCAATCAGGAAATAAACAAGCAATAAAGCTCATCTAGCAGAGTCCACAGGAATCCTCAGCATCGGTGTGTCTTTGACCAGCGAGGCTGCTCGGCTGAAGGCTGTTGTATAATTCATATTTAACACTCACATCACATACAGACACACATTACTTCATAAATATACACACAAAAGAGCTGGAGGGCAACAGAGCCAAACCAAACATCAACAGATATGAAATGAAAGTTTATAAAAAAAATAAGCTTTACCAGAGATTTAAAAAAATGGAGATTTGATGTCTTCAGGCAGTTTGTTCCAAATCAGGTTATTTGCAGCAGACTGTCCAAGTTTTACCCATAAAAAAATATTGATATTACTGAATTACTGTTATAAACCTGGAGCAAGAAACATCTACTGTACATGCTACTCCTGCTAATAACAATTTGATCTGCAGAACATGTATGATCGATGTCTTTGGAGCTGCAACATTTAATCGATTAGTTATCAACTATTGAATTAATCTCCAAATATTTTGATTAATCGTTCAAAATTCTCAGATTCCAGATTCTTAAATGTGAATATTTTCTGGTTTCCTTACTCCTCTGTGACAGTAAACTAAATATCTTTGAGTTGTGGACAAAACAGGACATTTGAGGACGTCATCTTGGGCTTCGGGAAACACTGATCGTCATTTTTCACCATTTTCTGACATTTTATAGACCAAACAACTAATCAATGAGTCGAGAAAATAATCAACAGATTAATAGACAATACAAATAATCAGTAGCTGCAGCCCTAGATGTGTTTGTGGTTTTCAGTGGAAGGCAAATGTTTTTATTAGGGCTGTCAAAGTTAACACGATAATAACACGTTAACGCAGATTTGTTTGAACGCCACTAAATTCTTTAACACATTAATGCAACTTGCAATTTTTAGGTTGTAGCGGGCTCAGTTTGAAAGTTAGAGTGAAGATACTGGCATCATATGAAACTAGAAAACCTAAAAAATCTGTTGGTACCAACCATGTCATACTAGTCTGTCGCAAAGGAAGTTAAATAACGCTCCAAACTTGCGTTAAATTTTGCAGAAGAAAAATTGTCATGGCCATTTTCAAAGGGGTCCCTTGACCTCTGACCTCAAGATATGTGAATGAAAATGGGTTCTCTGGGTACCCACGAGTCTCCCCTTTACAGACATGCCCACTTTATGACATGCAATCACATGCAGTTTGGGGCAAGTCATAGTCAAGTCAGCACACTGACACACTGACAGCTGTTGTTGCCTGTTGGGCTGCAGTTTGCCATGTTATGATTTGAGCATATTCTTTATGCTAAATGCAGTACCTGTGAGGGTTTCTGGACAATATCTGTCATTGTTTTGTGTTGTTAATTGATTTTCAATAATAAATATATACATACATTTGCATAAAGTAGCATATTTGCCCACTCCCATGTTGACAAATCTCCCTTCAAGGTACATTTTGAACAGAAATGTGTGATTAATCACGATTAACTATGGACAACTATGCGATGAATCAAGATTAATATTGATTGACAGCTCTAGTTTTAACTGATTGGGATAAAAAAAAATGCTTTGATTCTTTTATGTTGCCAAGTTCTTTGTGTTTAATGAAAAAATAAGTGAAAGAAAATGCCAATAACAAAAATCAAAAGCGTCCTCTTGATCGGCATCATTCATAGTAACAAAAATTTAAAATGGTTGTCGGCACCCTCGAGCAAGGACGAGGACACACGTGTGTGAACAGTCACACCACTCCAAGATTTTCATTTTTGCTTTTCAGCCTCTTTTCTTTGATTAATAATAAGAGGAAGTCCAGATGCTGTGAAATATATTAACCTGAGAGTGCCGCGGCGTGTCAAGAGCCACTGAAACCAAATAAAACAGGACTAAGCTGAAATAAAGCTCTACAGGCTAAAAAGGGAATTGAGATGAAAGAGAAGAGAGAGAGAAAGAGAGAGAGGCGGGGGGGAAAGGTCTTCACATTGAAAAGAGAATTGAATTTAGAGAGGAGGGTAAAGAAAGGACAGAGAGAGAGAGAAAGAGTCAAGAGCAGCCAGCCATTATTACCACTGACCCTCCTTGGTACTCAATAGAACTGGTTTATTAGCTTCAGTGTGTGTGTGCATGTTGCTGAAGTGTGTGCGTGTATTTCCGTTGGTATGTGTGTGTGTGTGTGTGTGTGTGTGTGTATGTGTGTAGCGCTACAAGTACATTCCTCTAGTACTTGAATGAGAATCGTACTGGCAGCAATCTCACTTCTTGATAGGAGAGAAGAGTGTTTGTATTTTGATTAATTCACACTTGAAGTTTCTATTTTATTCTGTTACATTTCAATTCAATTCAATTCAATGTGCTTTATTGGCATGAATAGATGGCGTCAAGTAATATATACCATCAGCGTGTGTGTGTGTGTGTGTGTGCGTGTAGTTACTTGGGCTTGAAGAGGAAGTGAAGGTATTTTTAGTTGAAAGAGATATATTAGACACCTGGTCAAAGCCTTCAGAGCGAACAGGAAGCGGACGTTGAGCACAACTGGTAGAGTTACAGCAGGAAAAGAGAAGGGGCTGGGATCCTAAAAGCTATCTGCTTTTATTTTTAGTGTTATAAATGGGGAGTCGGCATCAGGGGAGGACAGGCTGTGCTCCTCCCTCGTACATTTTTTTCCATAACTTTCAAAGCATTTGGAGATCAACTGGCTCTCTGAGTGTTACTGTACAGTTCTCGTTAAAAGCAGAAATTGGGGCAGGTTGTTTTTAGGGAATAAAATGGGGACTTTCATATAAATAAACATCTTGAAGTTATTTATGTAATTTACTTTTAAATTTATGTGTATTATGGCAAGGATATAACATCAAATGAGGTCTTGGTTTTTGTTTCTGTATGACTAACATTTACATTTCCAATGGGTCGACCGTGGGCCACTTGAGGCTGCCAGAGCATAACGTTCCTTAACGCAGTTTTTAATCTCCTCAATACGTTCAAACAGCAATGGGGTCCTAAATGAACACAACATGTTTGAACATAAGTTCAACTTTGATTGTTACTTATTTAGCCATGGATAAAAATGCTATAAAGAAATGCTTACGTTTCAAAACAGGGTTTTCCATAGCTTTAAATATTAATCTTTAAATTTCTAATTGTATACATCAAACATAAAAAATGTTCAAATGTAATTCCAAAAGCTTTTATTCTAAACATTTGATGAATGCCTCGATACCACCTTTGTTTCTGCAGTTGTCTCTTTGCATCATACAGTATATTTAAAAGAAAGACAGACAGAGAGACAAAGACCAAGGCAGATACGTTTTCTTTTTTAAACGTTAAATATGATAAGCCCCCACATTTTCAGTCTTTTATATTTCTATGCTAGATGAAAGCATCAATCCTCTCTTCCAAAGACATTGAGTTACATTTCTAAAAACTTCTACGGATGCACCGATGTAACGGCTGAACATTGGTATCAGCTGATATTCACCTTGTTGACTGCCATCGGTAAATAAGATGACATTCGCCGATGTTTATCCGTTGTTTTGCATCAATTGTGCACTGGCTAAATGTGTTGGTTAATACAATTTCAAAAAGAGAATCTTTTTCACGTGGAAGAAGGCTATATTAAAGGTTGTTTCATAAATTTGTATGATTGAATTTGTGCTCATTCAAAGACGCTGTAATGAAATGCTGAATGACTATAAAACAGCAGTTATTTTTTTTTATAATGAAGGTGACTTTTTTTTCCCTGGCACATAAGGGGATTAAATAACAGCAACAACAAAAACATCAGTATCAGCTATCAGCCACATCTTTATTTCAAACATCAGCCCATAATTTCACAATCAGTGCACCCCTAAAAACTTCTACTTCTTTCTGTCCTAGTTTCATGATTTCAACTGACAATATTATTATAGATCACAATTTATTCAGTGCCTCCCCAGGTTTTATATTTGTAATTAGATCACCACACACTGAAAATATCCATTAATACTACTGTAATCAATACTACTGCTACTATTTCTTCTAGTAATGCTGAACTAACGCTTCATAACTACTCACTTACTAATACTACTACTGGTAACAACAGCATCATGTCCTTACTTGGAACTATGTACCCCAATGCTCTTTGGTCTCATCCTTATTGTTGTTATTATTACATTTCAAAAGTCATGCTGTCCACTATTCACCTGCCATGAAAGGAAATCTCATTTCAGGTGACTCGTCACAAGATTTAATCTTTAATACTTTCCTCACCCTACTGAAGCGGTGCCTGATCACTCAGACTTGACCTTACATGACTTTCACTTTTAAGATTGTTGACATTAATATAAATACATATAATAACATTAACAATAATCATAGCCATCACCGCTGCTTCCTGTGCCCTTCTAGATGAAAGGTTGATCTATTGAGTGCCTCGTTTTCATCCCACATCATTTACAGCGAGGCGGTGTTGACTCACCGGCATCCAAATGAATGTGTAAAATCTGAAATACCTTTAAAAAGGCCACTAACATCTGGATACACTGGCAAACCCTGGATATCACTAAACAGCAGCTTACTGCTCAAAGTGTTTTAGCGGACGTATTTGTGAGGCAGTTGCATTAAACAGCTTTCAGCTAAATTCTAAATGGCTGTTTATGGACAGGAAATTGAAAAGCAGAATCACTTAGCGGCGAGCGGATAGTCTATTAGCATAGAGGGAATGGAGGGAGCTTATTTCGTTAAAGCCTATAATACAGACAAATTGGCACATTACAATTAATTACCATTAACAACAACAAAAGCACTGTAGATAATGAAGTGTAATGGCAGGTAGTGCATAGCAGGTATCAATTAGACTAATAGAACTAGAAACAACCAAGTGCTGATTAGCTCTTTAATACTGTCATTACTGTAGTAATAAGATATTATTTTACATTATGTCAGCTCCTACTGTATATGTGCTCTGAGTCAATACAACAGTCGCTCTTTCTTTCTCCTTTTTGTTTACCAGCTGTCCCTCTCTCACTGACTGGAGGCACCATATGGCATCAGAACAGCACACACACACACACGGCCACAATAATGCATATACACAGATGCATTCTAGACACAAATACATATTTACATGCACATACACATTCGGCACACCCAAAACAAACACTACCATCTCCATTTAGAAAAAGTGACTTTGGTCATTACTGGAGCTTTATCCCATTTAGTTGCATTAAAACACACATTCTCACTCGTGGGTGGACGTCAGAGAGAAAGTCAGAGCAGTGAACTTGTACCTGTTGGATTCTCTGTTAACACTGGACCATATTGGTCATTGGCTGGGTTGAATGGACTGACAATAGAGTTGGGCGATATGACGATATACAGTATACTGTGTAGGTGAATGTTTCCACTGTGGTAGTAATTCTCGCACAATCTTGTGATTTTCTTTCGATATCGCAAATCTAGCTGCCTCGCAAGGTAACGTGATTTGGGCAGACATGGAGGAGGAAAGTGAAGTTCTAAATACAGAGCAGGAGGAGGCATCCCAAGAACACTGGTTACATGATCTCCAGACATTTGCACTATGTAGTTTATTTTGTTTCGACAGCTTTTTGAAATGAAAGATGAGCAAATCCTGCAGGAAAAGTCAAGTCTTTCTTTCTTTTGGTATACTCTAAAACACAAATTTGTGTGATTTTTACATTGCACTGAATGAAGTCAGCCTGGTATTTGCACCTGTTATCCCTAAAACCTGTTAACACGTGAAATTATTGTTTTGAAAGAATTTTAGTTTAACAGTTTTGAGTCTTTTGTTTTTAACTCCAGTGTTATTTTTTTCGTGTGGAAGTTCCAAATAAAAGAAGAAAATACTCAAAAGTGATGAAGTACAGTATGGTTATTTTAAACCATTTAATTTAATTTACAGAACAATTACTGTATCGTGATATGTACTGTTAACGTGATATAAATATACAGTATACTGTGATGGAAGAATTTTGCCATATGTCCCTGCCCTGAGTGACGATGAGTCAGTTTGCTTTCCGGTGGCAAATGATGTTTATAAAAAGACTAAAAGGCAGACGGAGAGACTCTGCTGTGGACAGCATGGCGAGGCGAGGCATGTAGACTATGCATGGCAGCGAGCTGAGGTCCCTGTGAGCCCCGTGGCCACCAGCAGCAGCTCTCTTTCAACCGGCAACTGAACACCTATTTGAAGCACAACGTTTCATCCTTGAGATTAAAATTGTTATAATAAGTATGTAGATATAACTTAATAGATATTAAACTTGTAACCGGCTTATGAAAGCATTTTTCATTTGCTATTCTCAAGAAGGATAATGGACACCTTGCACAGCAGGTGATGCACAATCTACAGAAATTCAAAATTCAGTCACATCGTAGTAAGAGACACAGTATGTTATAATGTTGCCTTCAATGTCAACCAGGATAACCAAACCAACACTTTGAAGAGAGAGATATGAGTCTCTCTTAAATGAGCTGGCTATGACAGGAGCAGTTGTTTTAAATTGTGGGTCAGGAGCATAATATTTTTTCAGACTTTTTTCAGATCTTCTTTTTCAGACCTTTTTTAGATTTTCTTTTTTAGACTTTTTTTTCGGACATTTTTTCAGAAAATTTAAAAAAAAAAAAAATTCAGACTTTTTTTAGATCTTGTTTTTTGGACATTTTTTCAGATATTGTTTTTCAGACTTTTTTTTCAGACTTTTACTACGGATATTTTTCAGATCTTTTTTTTCTGACATTTCTTTCAGACTTTTTTTCAGACATTTCTTTTCAGACTTTTTTCAGATCTTTCAGACTTTTATTTCGGATATTTTTCAGATCTTTATTTTCAGACTTTTATTACGGATATTTTTCAGATCTTTTTTTTCAGACATTTTTCAGATCTTTTTTTTAGACTTTTTTTCAGACTTTTTTTAGATCATATTTTAGATCTTTTTTTTCGGACATTTGTTCAGACTTTTTTTTCAGACTTTTTTTTCGGACATTTTTTTTCGGACTTTTTTCAGACTTTTTTTTCAGACATTTTTCAAAATTTTTTTCAGAATTTTTTTAGATATTTTTTTCGGACATTTTTTTCAGACTTTTTTTAGATCTTTTTTTTCGGACATTTTTTCAGATTTTTTTTTAGATCTTTTTTTTCAGACTTTTTTTAGATCTTTTTTTTTCGGACATTTTTTCAGACTTTTTTTTCCAGACTTTTTATTCGGACATTTTTGCAGACTTTTTTTTTCGGACATTTTTTCAGAATTTTTTTTCAGAATTTTTTCAGACTTTTTTTCGGACATTTTTTCAGACTTTTTTTAA
>CAKAOI010027096.1:0-21204 GCA_916701655.1 Sebastiscus albofasciatus
GCTGACATGTTCTTCTGTCCGTCTGTCTGTCTGTCTGTATCTCCTCAGTTTCAGTTCCACTGCTGCACTACTGTACACACACGCATCTCTACAAACACCGATATCCATCTGAGAATAAATAATAAAAAAGTATGTTGAAAATGAATAATATGGGATTATTCCTTATTTCATGGGCTATTTATACATTATCATCACATACTTGTATATAAAAAATAAATAAAGAAAAACAAAGCATTCAAATAGTGATTTGGAGGTCGACTACCATGGCAACGGTCGAAGCATTTGGGTCTGCCCTAGATTACACAATACAAAAGTTGTGTTTCCTTAATTGCATATTTAATAATCTAGTTTATTCCCCCTCCTCCATTGTGCTCTGGTTCAGATTCTGGATGCTATGAAATAAGACACACAAAAAAAGAAACAACAAAAATGTTTTAAATGAACCATCTGATATTCTGTGACAAGCTAAACGGCAGGAAAAAAAAGATGTTTTAGTACAAAACTTGTCCTGCCTACAAAAATTCATCAGATAAGCTTGATGATAAGATACGATATTCCTTTATTAGTCCCGCAGTGGGGACATTTGCAGTGTACAGCAGCAAAAAGGGATAGTGCAAAAAACAAGATGCATCAGCTAACACGGTTAAGAAAAAAGAGCTAAACAAAGTGTAACAAAATATGAACCATTTAAATAGAAGGAAGTATAAAAATAGGAGCAGTATATAGAGTATTGTACCCAACCAAAGAGCACCTTCATCACATTGATTTGAACTTCCTCTGGACTTTTCCCCCTTTTTTTAAATAATAATTAATGTTGAATATGTATACTATGGGATTATTCCTTATTTCATGGGCTATTTATACATTATTATCACATACTAAAATTAAAAAAATAAATAAATAAAAATAAATAAATAATAGCATTGACAATAAACAGACTATTAACAAAATAGCACAAGTGGAAAATGATATTGCACAGTGAGATTGAATGAATGAATGAATGAATGAATGAAATTCCACCTGAAAATATCAGTTTATTGTCAGTTTTTTGGTGTGTAAGTGGTACATGTGACAGCTAGATAACTGGTTGTTAACTGAGAGGCATCCATTATTATATTTCCGCTAACACAACAGGTATTTCTGGTGCCTTCTGATGGAAGTAGGTAGGTTGTCGTTATATTTGTGGGTGTGTGTGTACAAGGAAATACTATACAGGTGCCCTTTTGTCTAGATACTTTGACACATTTCCTGAAAGTAATTGCAACTGATGTGCATTTGTGCAACTCTTTTGTCATTTTTAGCACGCAGCTGCAACTTTAAATTCAAACATACCGCGAGATTTCACACTGTGTCATGTGGTTTCTGGCTACAGCTAACTAGTAGAAGCAGGTCGGTGCTAATCACACAGTTTCATCTAGATAGGATCTCTGCTAGCAGCATAATTTAGTTATTATATTATAAAACATGCATTCTCATCTTGATTAAACTGACTGTAACCATGTGTCCATTTATTTTCATTTAATACACAAAGTGTTATCTTATGCTAGTGATAGTGCACAGACTGTAGACTCATTTAACTCAAAGTAGCTTATGAAACAGTGGACTTGCTAGCTGCCTGCTGTGGCTAAGGTAATCTGCAGCACGTGTCGCCGGGCCCCTGCAGGTAAAAACGTGCTTCGGCAGCGACAGTACAGTTACACAACAACATATTGCACATTTTCTTCCAATGTGTATCCGTGGGATTTCTTAATAATAACTCAATAAGTGTGCATGACTTACCCAGAGTTGGAGGCGCACGTCGCCTTGATGGAGTTGATCCTGAGCTTGTTGGCGACGTCTTTCAGCCCCTGCAGGGTTTTCTCATCGGGTTTGTGGTAGCTGGTCATGTTTTCTGGGTTTGTTTTGTTCTTGAGAAAAGTAAAGTTTAGTTATTTTCAGTCACACGTAGGTTTCAAACACCGCTGCTGCTAAGCTGCCCGATGTGAGTACAGTCGAGGAGGAGGAGGAGGAAGCGCAGACAGGAGGGGGACTTATGTCTCCTCTCTCTCTCAGCCACTCCCACCTCATCCAGTCATTGGAGGAACAGTTGTGGGTCGTCTAGTTGCACAGGATATGCTGCTTTTCATAAATCATTATTATACAGAAGATAGTGTGGAAAATATTTATATTGGAGGTACTAAAATACTGAAAGTGAAGTGCTCTAATAAAAATATTAGGATTAGGAACACACTTTATGCCCCTTCATGCACATGGTTTTGGTCTTCCTTATTTGATGATTTATATAAATATATATATTAAAAATATATATATATATTATATATATATATTTGTATTATTATTTCAAAATTACAGTATAAATAGTAACAGCAGAAAACATTAAAAATATTTACATACAGAAGAAGTATAGCGAAAACATAAACAAAGAGCTGTGCCAAACAGAAATGAAACAAAACCAACATAAAATTTAAAAAAAAAAACACACAATATAAAAAAATAGACCTTATTTGATGATATACAGTGGGAGAAAAGCTTGGGAATTTGTGATGAATATTGTATCAATAACAAACTTAAGTGTTTTTCAGGATATTACATAGAATTTAACTATTTAGAATTTAAAAGCTTTATATTGATTATAAGTGTGATTTCTGTGGACTTGAAAAAGAGAGTATTTTCCATCTATTTCGTCACTGTGTATATATATATATATATATACAAGAATGATCTGGATTGATGTAGCCAACTTTCTACAAAATAAACTTATGATGAATGTTGAAATAAATTTGTCTGATGTAATGCTATATTTCAGTCAAGATAAGATTGGAAATAACATGCTGTATATCATACAATTATTTATTATATTTTTTTAAAATGTCATTTTATAAGAAAAAGTGGTCAGGAACCGAGCCAACTTTCCTGCATTTTATTAATAAATTCAAACAATATAACAGCATCTTACCTGATGTTAAAAACAAAAAAAAGCCATTAAGATTTTTAAATTATAAAATGAATATTATATAATGTATATAACAAACTCTGGCATTATGAAATGTAATGTAATTATTTTTCTTCTTTTTGTCTTTTTTTCTAATTGTCTATGTATCTGGACCTCTGTTAATGAGCATGTGTTCAATAAAGAAAGCATTATAATTTTTTTTAAAAAGGGAAAAAAAGAGTGAATCACCAGTTTTATTACAGGAAACCGCAATGTGGAGAAGTGTAGGTAGTTACAGACAGTGTATGGCTTGGTTGTGAAATTATCAGGGTGTACAATGACATAAATGTCACCCTCCCACATCTTTTCAATAAGGCAACTTCCTGGATTAGGCAACAGTATGAGGGTGAGGTGTGGAAATATTATTGATTGCTTCAGATTACTTCTATTTATTTGAAATAATTATATTATCTGATATAATGTGCATACGCTGTGCTTGAAGGACAGCATAGCTCAGTATACATATGGGGATTTTCCACACACTTATATCCATTGCATGTCGCTATCCCTTTAAAGCTGCAGCTGGATGGCAGCCAACAGGGAAGTGGTTGCAGATTTTGCCCTCTCATCCTTATTCAGGGAAACACAGTACAGCAAGACAAGGTTCACATACTCCTCATTTATTATTCCTTAGTCACTGACAGGTTGCTTTGTAACCTGCTGATTATCTGCATTTCTACATGTTAACAGATGCAACAGAAATACACATTTAAAAATGTTTATTGCTCAAAAAATAGGCTTTAATAGTGCAAGAATATGACACAAGCAGCCCTAATGTCCAAATATACAGATAGAAAGATACTCTATCGAGATAAGGCCTACAATACTTTCATACTGCACAATCACAGTCACCCACACCTACACACACCAAGACTGCGTTTTCAAGGAAGTCAAACACTTCCTCATTTTGGTCATCATTCCAAATCTTGTTCCTCAGATATTTCCTCTTCTTTAAGCTCCTGAAATTACATACATGCTGTTAGTATAACCAACGAAGGAGCAGGTTCATGTCCGCCACAAAGAGAAATAAGATGTTTCTTAGCTTTACCTTGATTCTCTCCAAGGCCTCGGCCCTCTCCTCGGGGGAGACGGGGAGTTTGTCAAGTCGCTCCAGCTCTGGCAGGACAGTTAGTACATTCAGCCGGTAGTCTATCGCCTCCACCAGAGGATTGTCAGAAAGGACCAAAGCTCGCAGAGTTTTTGACACGAGTGTGATGCTTTGCAGGGCATTCTCATCTAAGATTAGGTTGCCTCTAAGGGAGACAGAAACATATGATATATATAATCTGGGATACATCATTTTATTTTTTACTGAGTTGATAACAGGCTCTGATCTGTCCTGTTGTGATAACAACCGCGTACCTGACATTGAGGTATTGGAGACACTTCATCTTGGCGCTGAGACCAACCAGACTATCTAGCCGGTTGTCTCGAAGGTGAAGGGTGGTGAGGCGCTCTAACTTCTTTAAACCCTCCAGATGCGTGATAACATTTTGGGCCTGAACGGAGAGCAAGAACAGTTACAAGCAGGCTGCTCTCTCTGGGTTATTATTCGGGTATTAAGGCCGGTGTTAATGGATCAACCTCATTAAGTGTGTTAGTGCTATTATTAACCAAATCATATAGTGCTTTTATTACCAGATATAATTTCTGCAGGTTGGGAAGGTCGATGCCATCAGTGGTTTCCAAGATGTTCCCCCTCAGATCCAGAGTTACCAGGTTGGCAAAACAGTCACTCTGAAGACCAGTCACTCTCTGAATACTGTTACCTGCCAGAGAGGTTGCAAAATGTAATGTCAATTATTTTTCCAAAAAATATATAGGCTATTAGGCACTTGGGTTATTATAATAAACTAAGACTAAAATAAGCAGTGAAAATATTGTTTAATAAACTGACTTTAAGACTTGACTAAAACTTAATTGAAACAATATTGCTTTGTTAAAAAACTAATAAAAATGAGAGTGATTTATTTTCAGTTTTTGGTTTTTTTTAGCCGTAATGCTATGCCGCAATTGCTTCACTTCAGTAACGTGAAGGTTAAACACTAAACATTAGCCTATTGCCATTCCTACACAGTTCTCCAACCATGTATTTTGTATGTACATGTAGCTACATACTGCTGAGACATTATAGCTGGTCATAACAATTACTGTAAAACTAACACTAAATATATAAAAACTAACTCTGAAAAACTGAAACTAAACTAAAACTAACAAACACACTGAAAACTAACTAAACTAAAATGAAATCGAAAAAAGTCACTAGTGATAGTGAACCATTAGGAAACTCCAAATTAGCTTAACACATCCTCGGTCTAGAAACACCATAGACTGTATAGTCCATGCATACAACCAACGGACAACCTGAAAGATTGAGGCTCTCCAGGGCCGGCCCAACCAGGCCGTCCAGGTCTGTCAGCCGGTTTCCTGCCATACTCAGCCACTGCAGGTAGGGCAACTGATCGAAAGGTTGCCCTTGGAAGCACGTCACAGCATTATTGTCAACCTACAGACGAAGAGTTGCATTAGAGATTCACCATCAGTTAGAGTGAATGATACTGACAGCCCCCAAAGATGTCCTTTTCTAAATGAATAAAGAAGGGAGGTCCTTGCCTTCAGCCAGAGCAGCTGGGTCAGAGATTCCAGAGGAGAAAGATCAGTGAGGTGGTTGTTGGAGAGATCCAGAAAACGTAGGTGAATATACCTGCTGATTGCATCGATGTCACTCAGTCCTCTGAGGAGTACAGTGATGACAAAGGAGACATTAGTATAAAATCAAAGAGACAATTAAAGATTATAGGACAAATGCAGCCTATTTTGGCATGTATTTTTTGTCCCCATACTTGTCTTTGAGGTCCACTCTGACAAATGCATGTCCAAGTCCATCTCCTGTTCGGCACAGCAATGAGAGCTTCTCACCTATGATTTCTTGGGTCAAATGGCAAATTACCTGTGAGATGGGAAGACATCACAGGATTACACTTGTCCAAATTGTTGGTGGTGCTAACTGATTGAATGCACTACAGGAGCCCGTCAATGTTTGTGTATGGGGCACAGCCCAGACACGATAGAGGTTCAAAATCACCCATGGAACAGTTTAGCTATACCTTCAAAATCCCTGTGAATTACTTACATTTAATACAGTAATGCTTTATAATAAAAGGTACAAATCATATACTTAAGTAATGCTTAACTGATGCATGACTCATTATGATTTAATGCATGAATGAATGCCGGTATCATGAATTCCTGTTGCTCTCCATCAACAAAGCCACTGTGACTTTGTGATTATTTCACCAATCACCAATTCAGGAATGTTAATTCATACATTAATTGATGCTATCAAATTAATTCAGATCCATGCATTTGCTCAACTGCTCTAAAAGCAGAATAGTAGCTATACTCATATAGAAATATGAAGCTTTATTTTTGTCAAACTAGTGGTCAGATGCTACATTTACAACCTGGAGCATGAGTTGTTATTAATATTATATGTTAATGTATGAAATAACTGTGAATTAACTTTCCTTAATTGATGATGAAGTGTGAACTAATCACAGTCATAAGGACTTGATCATTTGTTAATGGTGACAGGAATTCATGATGCATCCTGCTGCCTTCATTCACACAATAAATCAGGAGTCATGCATTTTAAGCATCACTTAAGTATATCATTTGTACCCTTACAATAAACCAATAATTTCATTACCAATAATGTTAAACCTAAACATTTTTTTGAACACTGATTAGATAATACAGTCCTCAGCCTTTCATCTGATGTTGTGGGTTAAATTTAAAAAAGGTGCACAATTTCACATTTGACACCTGTTCTGGGGCCTTGGAGAGAAAGGGGTGGGAGGGGGGAATCAAAATAAAACAAATTCTCAGGTCCATTCTTACTCAACCCGTCAATCTCTAGATCTTCATCCTCCTAAATTTCTCACTAGTAGAGGTCAATTTTCGATCAGATTTAGGGGAACCAAATCATGGAGTAGCTTTTCAAATCCATCAATAAACTGTTCATCTGTAAAATATTTCAAAAGTCACTTAAAGGGTCATTTAATTGCTGTCTTGTAATTGCTTTTCCCCCTCATGTTGTCCATGTATCTGTTTTTATGTTTATTTTTTCCCACTCACAATGTTGTTTGAAGAAGTCTTTATATATATATATATGTATGTGTATATATATGTATATATTTACTGTATTGTTGTTATTGTATATATCTTGTTCTAATTTGTTATCACTATTATGTAGTCATATTATTTCTCTATATTAATCTTGTCTCTAAAGGTGGAGGCTTCAGATCAGTCCAGTGGGGTTTTTTTGCCTCTTCCTGCACTGTATATTATTCATTTATTTTTTTGTTATGTTGTATAGTCTTAAATTGTGCAAAATAAATAAATAAAACAACAAATCAGGCCTTGACCTTCCTGTCCATTTTTGGGAGGGTAGCTAGCTAGATACTGGGAAGAGATCTGTGATTACTTAAGGGAATATTTGACTGTGTTTACTCCCACCTGTTTAAACCAGCATCCTATAGTAGTAACGTTACTGTTCTTATAAAAAAATGCACGAATCTGCCTAGTTGATGGCGATTAGTTGTACACATTTCTTTTAAGAAGTCATCTTTCAGTAACTGTATACCTTCTCGTCCTCTCCAGCTTCTTCTTGCCGTGTTTCTTCCTCTCCCTCTAAATCCGACAAGATTGCATCTTCATCCACGTCAGACATCCTGCTCAAATATGGCTCGTTGTTTTCACAAAACGTAGCAGAAGACCAGCTGGTAGCTAACAAGCTGTTAACTAGTCCAACAGCACTGAGCTTAGCTATCTAATCACGACTGAACTGACTGGGTTAGCTAAGCTAGTAACTGGACTGTTGCAAGGCCTCGGTCTATGGTCCACGTTTGTGTTGCTGTTGCCATGGAAACCCAACATCCCTAACACGAGCACAGGTGTGTTAAAGACTCATTTGATGCTCACTTCTTACTGTGCTGTGAAAAATATAAAGGATGTGAGAGATGTTTTCTTTGAAATAAATAACATATATCCTGAGTTCATCCATCTCCCCAATTCCTCAGAAAATACCATACTTAATGTGGGGAGAAAAATCAATGTGCAATATTAGCTGCAAAATATGTTGACATACAATAAGAGGTGCTACAAGCTCCCAACATGTTTCTGTAAAATAATGTATATTTAAAATGTATTTGGTATATTTTGATTATTTTGAGATTATTTCTTGTGAAATGTAATTATTCATTAATATGTAATTTCGCTTTTGGCAATAATGTAACCTGAACATTCATGCCAATGAAGCTTATTTGAATTTGAACAAGAAAACACATTCTCAAGGTCAGACTAAAGTGCAACTGTGCAACAGCTGTACAATTTCTGCGGGTCAAGATGTTGCATTATTTATATTCCTCTTTTGTTAAACCACCGATTTGCAAAAACACAGCTGTGGAAATTTCAAGTTAAAATGTCGAAATATTAGCAACTGTTTACTGGCTTGCCCATACAAAGACATAAATCATTGATAATGATGAAAATGTGTTATTCTGAATTAATTTACACAAGCTTGATGAAACACAGTCACATTATTGGTAAAATACAAGAAATAAAAAATAACTTTCTCCAGAGATAACGATGTATTAGGCCTACATTGTGAATTCATGACAAACTGAGACACTTTTTCATCCGACCCTGTCCAGTTCATGAGGTCTCTTCTAAAATGTTCATGCCCAGATCAGTCATTCACTGAATGACAAGGCATATAGCATTAAATTAAAAAACAAAATCTATGGTGCATAGACAGTAATATTAGAAAATCCCAAATGTTTTCCCAACCACATAAAGCTTGTTTATCACGCACAAGCTCCGAAGCAAGTGAGAACCCAAAACTGCATCATTCAGGAAGAAAGCAAAAAAAGTGCATTCTGTGCATTATCCTGACATCCACTGCTACAGGATCAGTTCATGAGTGTATTACCACTGTTTGAGGTAATTGTAATGTCAAACCAAAATTAAGAGGTTCATCTATTATCTATATATGATGTTAACGGTGAAGTGTTGCGTGCTAGGATTCGTCGTTCCCCTGTCCGGGGTCGGGACGTTGAGATTTCAGGGTGAGGGCTCATTCCACTTGCATGTTGCGCAAAAGAAGCCCTTTTTTCACTCCTCCCTGCAGCATCCTGGCGCCAAGACTAGTGCCTGTGATCCCGTCGCTAAAGAGAAAAAGAGAATAAAATAAGTGCACACACAACCTAAGTAGAAAGAAAGCAACAGACCTTACACTACAGATAAGGTATCACCACACATTTCTGGGGGTAGCTAGCTAGATAATGGGATGAGATCTGTGGTTATTGAAGGGGATATTTGAGACTTCACTGCTGCTTACATGGGGCTAAACTTCCTCCTCTTAGGATCAGGAGGCTCAGGTCCATCCACAAGTCTCTGCAAGCAAAAAAAAAAGCAGCTATATGAATACTTCTGCTACTATAACCATAATCACTCTATGCAATGTTGTTCAACTCCTACAGTCACACCCCTGAGGCTCAACCAACCTCTTTGCCTGCAGATTCTTGCTGGATTCTTCTCTGCTCCAAGTTTTGCTGAGGGCAAACAGATAACAGGCAGAAGTTTAGACATGTTTAAAAGAGGAGGTGGCACCTTTGTCATTTTTTAGACACCCTTTATATGACAAATAGTGAAGAATGTATGAGACAATCATTTAATAAAATATACTGAAAAGGGTTTCCAGCCAGGAGTGAACAGATATTCCTAATTCATCATTTTATGCGATGTTTGTAAAGGTGTGAAATAAGATTCAAGCTGTTTTTTGTAACCACCTTATGTAGCTCAGAGAGCTGCTGGTGCCTGATGAGCGCCTCCTTGCTGGGGAACTGCCTCCTACACAGCAGACAGGCCAGTTTAACCCAGTCTGTCATTCTTCCGTCTTTCTCATCTCTGTCGCCTCCTTCTTCCTCGCTGTCAGTTTCTCCACTGTAGGCTGGGACCAGACCCTGCTGCTGAGGAGGCGAACGCTACCGAAATAAGATGCAAGATATAAATGAGGAACAGACGGCACATTTCCACCAAGCAGTCCAGTCCAATCCAGTTCAGTTCAGTTTGTTACACATTAGAACGGTTATTTTTGCATTTCCATTGACCTCTGACCTCAAGATATGTGAATGAAAACTCTGAGATGAACAGAGTGAAAACTGTATCTTATTAGATAAAACAGATGTTGACAAACTGCATCATTGACAGTTGAAAAAAAAGGTAATAAATCGCTATATATCTTATCGCAATACCCAGGATATCGCTAAATGTTTAAAAATCGCAATAAGATCGTATTGTGACTTAAATAATGCGATAACATTGTGGGCCTCTGGTGATTTGCACCCCTACCGGACACACTACATTGTACACTATGCCGTACAATTGGAGAAGCACAAATCCTCTGTTTGGTTGCCATTGAAATGATTCAGGGAGTGTCCCCGTTGAAGATGATACTACAGCAGTTTCACGCACCGTTGCTACGGCGATCAGTAAGAATCTCGCCTACACTGAGTCTGCACTAGAAACACGGCGTAAAGAAAAAGGACCTGGTACTAAAAGTGAGTCGAGTCGAGCAGAGCAGAGCCGTACCAAGCAGTGGAAACATGTCTATAGACACAGAAATAGTAATAGTATGCTTGAAAAACATTTTTTAGCATCCTCTCCAAAAAGACAGGGTGTTAGAAAAACTGACCAACACAGATACATATCAAATACAATCACTTTGACCATGCCCTTACTTCTGTACTTTGTCGGATCTGATCCAGAAAAATCTGAGGCCGTTCAGACAGCGCACCCTGCAGGACAGAAAAGCAAGATCAGAGGGATTACCAGGTCAGTTAGTAAGAGACATTGTCTTATTACTTGCACTGGTTGATGGACATGATACCCTGCTGCCCCGAAGGGAAAACAGGTGTTTACAGCTAAGCCTGTGTGTGTCAGAGTCATGTACCTTTTTCTCCAGAACAGCATAGCCTGCGTCAGCACTAGCAGACTCTCGGCGGTCATCTAGGCGACTGTGGCCGGGTGCCCGAGTGTAACCAGGTGGCAGCGCTGTGGAGCCGACGGCAGGGGAGGAGGAGACAGAACGCATGTTCTCCTTGTGTCTGTTGAGACTCTTCGCCCAGCGCTCCATATCTTTGGCAATCTATTAATAAAAAGCCCAAGAGATGCAAGTTAGTCATATATCCGGACTGAATAAGAGGAAGATTTACAATTTGAAAAGTCGCCCACACCAAGGGTGGACAACATACAGTAATGCAATCCAACTCAGTAGCTCTTCAACAAATACTACCTGGGTGAAGTCTAACATTTCCAGAATACGTTAGAGGTGTTAAAAGAACTGAACTGTATTATATTGTAAGGTATTGTTATTTTGTCCACTAACAGATGTGTTGAATCATACATACTGAAACTTACAAAGCTGTACAAATGTCTAATCAATATACAAAAAACTTTATGATAGAGGTTCACTCTGAAACCCAACGGTAAATTCAATTTTCTGTGCACATCTGTCAGTACTTGAACTTGTATCCAGGTCGTAGAGTACCTGTTGAGCGGTTTTACTCTTGGGTTTGTCTTTCTTCTCCTTGCCAGGGGTAGCAAACGGTGAGTCTGAAGGGGCTTCGCCAATACTCGTGGGACCACCTTCGGAGTTGGACTGGCCGGCAGCAGCGGGAATGTAGGTGTGCTTCTCTCCATCCCAGTACATGTACTGCTGAGTGTGAGGGTTGTAGTAGTACTGCAATAGAGGAGGGGCACACAAAACCAGACTGAAATGCTGAGGAAGAAGACACATTCTGAAAAATCTTTCAAAAGGAGTGCTGGCTTGATATTTAAACTGCAGTACATTCGCCACTCTTTACCTGGGAGTTAGGGTCATAGTAGAGGCCTGTGAGTGGGTCGTAATAGTAGCCAGAGCTTTCGTCATACTGGTATGTGGACACATCTGGCACAGCTGCAGTCAAACACACAGGACATTCACCTCAGGGTCAGATATCAAATTGAAACCTTTAATCGATCATAAAAGGTTAGATTCACTGTTAATCAGCAGCAGATAAACACTTAGTTAACACCTAGCAGTTATCCACCAAAAAACTAGTTTATTTTAATCTTCCCTTTTAAAAAGTCTGGTGAAACTAGTTTGACCGTTTGACCCACATCTATTTGCAGTCATTAGTGAAGGTGTTAATTCTGTGTTTTTTTAAGCTAAGTCTCGATTCCTAATGCTGTTTGCATACCCCGTTTGGAGTTGAACACTGCAAATAACTTCCCAAGCTGTAGGCATACTAGGCAACACTGGGAACACAAAGCCTTACGGTATTGCTGGAGCTCATGTTCAGTGCCTGGGGTCGCAGGTTGGCTGGGAGCTGCTGGTTGTGGTTTTCCCACGATCTCAACCTGCGGAGACACAGAGCTCTTAAAACCAAGAAAGTAATGACGTGAAATGATGCAAAAATAAAAGAAGGAATGCAAACTATTTTTGTACCTGTGTAACTGGTGTGGTAGCCGTGGAGATTAGAGCAGTCTGTGTATGAGTAAGAGGCTGCTGTACGACTGCTGATCCAGATGTCACTGCCTCAGCTGCACAGTGGTGAGCACACACAAACAGGTGCCTTAAGTTAACAAAGGTTCAATTCAAATGTATACAGCTATATAGATAGGAATGGGTACCGATACCCGGTACTAAACGAGCCCCGGGGCTAATTTAATTTCTCCAACACTGATTTTTTCTATCGATGTTGGAGAAATTAAGAAAATTGATTTCCTATTTATTTAGGCTAATTAAACTTTATCTTGCACTTTTGATCTCACAAACTCTGTTTCTAATTTGTAATAAAATTAAAACATTTGTCAATGATGCATTTTCCAATCCAGAGGAGAGATCTGTGTACGAGGGGCGGGGCCAGCTCTCTCTGGCTCTCTCCACAAATACACTGAGATCGGAGACCCTGATCCAACAATGGCGGAGAGAACAAAACGGTCAAAAGTGTGCTTATACTTCATTTGAGTTGATGCAGACAACGCTCGTTGCCAAAAGTGCAGCAAGTCGTTTGCTTGTAAGGGCGGAAACAACGCCAAATGCACCGTTTGACAGACCAGCTGGTAGTTCATCCCTCGTTGCCCCATCCACCTCAGGTATGTTATGTACACTAACAGCCTAGAGCCCACACACGGAGTTAACAAAATTATACAAACATGGGTTAATGATTAAAGTAACCATTAGCCAGCTGATTGTTTAGATATAGCCTGGATGCGTATATATGGGTGCGTTCATAAATTCCATCTGTATTTTCTTTTGCAGTAAATAAGTATTTAATTCATTTGCTTTACATTTCCATCATCACATTATAGTTTATAATAGTGATTTGTTCAAAACATGACTGTTTCTTATACTATAAATAATTGTTTATTTTACATTTTAATTATCACATTATAAGTGATTTGTTGAAAACAATGCTGTTGCTACTCATATATTAATTTCTTTACAGTATGACAAAATAAAGCAGTATTAATTCTGTTATTCATTTGTTTGATTTTTTTTCTCTTAAAAAAACTCAAAAAGAACCGTTAAGGGTACCGGTAAAGTACCAGATAAATAAACAGCATCAGTAAGAGTAGTACCGTTCAAATCTTAACGCTTACCCATCCCTATGTATCGATCAGACAGGTAATAGGCTCTATATGTTTAGCATATGTGATACTAACCTGGGGCTGCTCCTCCAGCGTAGGCCCCCATCAGGGCTGTTCCTGCACTGGGTAAAGCAGCATCCCTGGCATCTGCGTGGGCCTTGAAAGTTGTGCCATCCAGCCCAGAGTATTCATTTCCTTCCTGACTGTATGTTACTGCTGCCCCCTGCTGATACACTGCTGTATCTATACTCTGGCCTCCACCTGATCCATTCTGAGTAGTCTGAGAATGAAAAACGTAAAAGAAAATACAAAAGAATACAATCAGAAATATACATTTTTAAATTAAAGATGTGTTACACCCTCATGTTTTCTTTGCTGTAGTGAAGTCATTCAGGTTACCTGCGTGACAGCCCACTGTGCAGCAGCTATAGCTGTGCTGGCCACTGTAGCAGCACTCACTCTGCTGCCGTCCGTCAGGAACACATCACTGGCATAGAAAAGAGGCACAGAGACGCTTTCTGGTGACCAACATTTAAAAACTTTTCTTTGTGACACAAAACTACAAGTCACTCTATTTTTAGGCTACTAATTTCTACGATACTAATTTCTAATTTGAGTTTTAATGTGATGTGGTAATCGTCGATTTGAACCTATAATATTATTCTTTGTGCCATAGCAATAATGTGCTATAAATGAAGTGCTCTTGTGGTTTCTCTAAAGCACGGTTTGCGTGTGTGAGTGTTTACCGTTTGGAGCCTTTGGCAAACTCCACCACAATAGCTTTCCCGTCAATAGAGAGAGGTGGCTGGAGAGCCTGCAAGATCTGGAGCAGCTGAGATGCCTCCTGTTGATAAGACATACAGAGAACTGCGAGTTAGTGCGAGTTGTGCGTAACTGTCTATGTGTGTGTGTTATGTATGTTTAGGATAAAGCTCATTTCAAAATCATCAGTACACAAATTACAAAATGATGTGTATGGATTAATCAATGAATGACAATATGTTTAACACTTATGCATGTGTGTTTATGTTTCTCACCACTATGGTAGAGAGCTGTAGAAAGGCAAAGCCCCTGTTGAGATGCGTGTGCTTGTCCTTGATAAGGCGAACGTTGGAAGGGGAGAGAGTGGCAAATGGAGCCAAAGCAGATAAGATGGTGTCAACTGAAGTATGCGGGCCAAGGTTCCTTAGTATCAGAGCTGGTGGAGGAGAGGATGAGATATTATTATATTATATTCTTTAACACAATTTGTAACAATTCGGGTTCCAGATAATAAACAGTGTTGTAAAAGCAAGAATCCCATGATGCCCCCTTCTGGTTTGCAAGCTATACAGTAGCTAGGTAGAGAAAAATGTTTCAAAACATAAGAGTACCAGTATTTGCCATAATCCACATTACACAATATTAGTACACATACATTAATCCATTGATAAAATAAACAATGGTTAAAAAAATAGAAAGGTTACACAAAAGTAGTGTTCATTTTGTCAGCTAATTTTTTAATTTAGTTGTAGTCCTCGTTAGTTTTAATCATATTTAGTCAACCTCATCCTGGTTTTTTTGTGGGTCAAGTTTCAGTTGACTAAAAGTCTGGGGGGGCCGCTTTCACAAGGAATCAGAGTGAAATTGATACTTTTGGTTTGTTTTCTATTTAGTCTGGTTTAGTATCACAGTGCACAAATTAAAGCAGACCAAATAAAAAAAATACTTTGACTCTGCACTGATCTACTGTGTGCACAAATCCCTTCTCCTTGGTCCGCACCAGAGTATGATTACTGCGTTTATAACTGCCCAAATGAACCGCACCAGTGTTCGATTAAAGTGGATTAAAAGCTGGCGTGTGAAATCACTCTTAATCAAAGACAACCATAACTATTTTAATTTTAGTCAATGAAAACTGTTGCCATTTTAGTCATCGGATTATAATGAACATTTCAGTCAACCTAATCTAGCAGCCAAAATATGCCTTGTTTCTTTCCCCAAAGCCCTGTTGTTGTCATTGTTAACTATAACTTAAGTAAATTACTCCGAGGTCTCCTGACTGTGCTCATTGTGTAATCCTGATGTGGCACAGGAAACGGAATCACTGTGTTGAAGGAAAAAAAAAAAATAATAATAATACTTAGCCTCGTCTTTTTGGCAATCAACTACATTTTAGTCTTGTCTTTTGTCTACAATATGGCCTGTTGATATAGTCACAGTTAGTGTTAAATGACGTCGGTGACATCTGGCTATCGTCTCGGCCATTGATGAACATATTTAGTCTTTGTTAACGAAATTAACACTGCATCAAATTAGGTCTTTCTGAATAGAACAAGAAATTGCCATGGTGGCAAAAATGTCAAGAGAAGGACTTACTGTCATTGGCAACATCTGCCTGCTGTGCAGCCTGTCCTGGGTTGACAGTAGGACCAGAGGAGTGGTAGGGTGCTGGCAAGGGCAATAAGCCCTGGGCTCCCTCCTTTTGAAGACCAACGGGCAAATCTCTCTGCAACTGAGGCAACTTGAGCTCAGCCTCTGGGGAAAGACAACAAGCCATTTATGTATTATTATATGGTGTGAGGGAGCTTGTACTACTGTAAAAGGGAGAATAGTTGAAATATTTACAGTAGCTGGGTTAAACTTTACCTGATTTAGGCACACTGCATTTGAAGCACTTCTCTCTCCTTTTAAAGTTTTGCACACCACACTGTTGAAACGTTACATGACCTACTGTTAAAATACTAATTGAAAGAGTGAGAGCAACTACAGCGACTGATATACATGCAAACCATTCACAAATTTAGATTTCCCATATATATGCATGCCACACAATGCAAACACACAACCTTGTTGCAAAGCCAGTCCTCATTGGCACGCGGTTTCGGGTCGCTGTAGTGCATCGACACTCTTTGTCCCAGAATCAACAGCACTCCCTGAAAGAAAAAGAAAGACAGGGAGGGGGAACAAAGAATGATTATCAGCGATAATTAGGCCACACATGCCAGAGAAAGGCCTCATCTCACAAGAGATGAGAGAGAATGAAAGGGACGAGAGGGAGAGGGGGACAGAGAGAGAGAGAGAGAGAGAAAGAGAGAGGGAGAGAAAGAGAGAGAGAGAGAGAGTAGAACTGAGGCTGAGAGAAAGAGGACACCAGAGAATTGCAACCTTCAGCTTTAGGAAATTGGGACGGACTGAGATGGTGTATGTGTAGTGTGTGTGGGTGTCCATTTTTAAGGACACAATGTGTTTTGTTCAATTGTGTCATCCCTCCCCCCTTAAGGGGAAACCTTCTCACAGTGTTCCACACATCCCATCCCACTGTCACCACCTTCATCCCCCTAATAGACAATAGCTCCATCCTAAAGATGTCATAATGGTAGATGACCCAGATATGGAAGGTTCAAAAACAAGAAAATGAAGTACTATATTGGTTCTGATTCAGCATACAATAGACCATGTGAGAACTTATATTCACACTGTCACACTATCCCAGAGAGAGTGAGAACATGTCACTGAAGAAAGAGGAGACCTCTATATAATAGAGGAGCTTGTATTGGGCAAATGATGAGCAAATGTGACTGGGAGGGTCCAGTTATGACAACTATGTAGTTAGGCCCCAGACAGACAGACGTCAGCATGATGTAACATGAATTTGCCTGTTTGTGGAATTCTGTATAAGCAGAAAGAAAAGATGGATTTCCCCAAAAAAGTGCAAAGACCTACCTACCTCAGGGACAATAATTATGTCTCCACTCTGTGTGTCTAATACCAAACTGGAATGCATCATGTGCACATGACAGGGTATGATGTGACTGTACATATTAACATATATGTCCCATTATAATGCATGTATATATGTGTATGTGTGTCTGTGTAGGGGAGAGTGACCTGGTTGGTCTCCATCCAGCGGGTGGCCTCCTGTATGACATTAAACTCGACGAAGGCGAATCCTCGGCTCTGACCTGGACACCGCCCAGCGCCATGGTAACCGAACAACAACAACAACAACATAACAACAACGCAGTGAGGGGTTAGTGCTTCATGTCCAGAGGAGAGAGAGAGACCCTGTATCAGCACTAATAGAATAAATCATTGCTTCCTCTCTCCCTTGGAAATAACACACCTGACAGCCAGTTTGGAGAGCCGCTGTCAAATTCTCTGCAAGGGTGGGAGGACGCAATGTCAAAGTATCTCAACAGGGTCAAGGAGAGAGGGATAGAGAGGGAGAATCCTACCCACTCATCAGTTTGAGTCTGAGCTTTTTGGCTTTGAATGATGAAGCACCCAGGCACCAACAAAACAGACACACACACAGATACACACACACACACAAACACACATACACACAGACACGCGTATCTCTGCTAGTCTGAGAGGTCTGAACTATGTAGCACTGTGGTGGAATGCTCCATATTCTGTCCATGCATTACTATAACTGATTGAGAACACATTATACAACATATTTAGATTTCTATATTCTTTAAACAACACTGTATATGGTATAACATGGAGTGCAATCACAAAAGATCATCATTTAAACATTTAACACTGAGACTTATCCTAAAAACAGAGGAAACAGTGATGCGGAGGTGAGAAAGACAGAGCAGTGCAGGGGACTGTAAGTGTGCCTGAGTCGGATCAGCACACCTTACAGACAACCAGTGCGTTAGCAAAGGGGGAGGCCAGTGAGACAATGATCTTAATGGAAAAAAACCTTTAGAAAAAGACAAGCTTTTCTGAGTGGTATGGATGACGCTCACGTAGCTGAGAGGTAGCTGCAACACTTACATCCCCACACTCACACGCTCAAAAATAGCTACAATGACAAACACCATCAAACGTACGCTGCTTCCGCAGCTCACTTCCCGGTCGACACGGTTAGTTTGAGAGCATTGTTCATCTATTCAGACACATCTCACTTCAAGATGGATGAGGCAGAATCATGAAAGGGTAAAGATGATAAGAGAGTCAAGCCGAAAAGGAAAATTAATGCCATGGAGTGAAGATCACTAACCTATCGCTGTATACATGCATTTTGGATAGAGCTCTCCTTTGAAGCGTGCATGGATATTCTGTTGCCCTGTGAGCACTAGCCAGAATTCAGACACCAGCAGACCAAAATAATCAAAGCAGAAATCGCAGCAAAAGCCTGTAGTACATAAATATAAATGCATTCTTTGCATCAGCTGTCTATCCCGCTGTCAGAGTATGAAGAAAGACAGTGACAGTAAGAAGGAAAGGGAAAGGGAGGGCGCTTATTAATAAGAGAGAAAAGACTGAGCAGATGAGGGAAAGTCTCCTAAGAGAGCAATGAAGTGAAAGAGCTGGTAATGGATGAGTGTGACACAAAGGGAGAATTAAAAAAAAAAAAAAAAAGATTCGAGGCAATGGACAAGTTCTCACCTGAGGATTTATTTCTCATGAGGCGAACCTCTCTTGGCTGGATCCCCTGCTCCTGAAGTTGTGCGCGGATCTATGAACACAGAGGCATTATAGCATTTTAAGCTGACTGACGACAAGACCCAGGCATCATCAGACCACTGTTGAGAAAAACATGCCCAGGAGACATACACTTACCTCATTGGCGGTGACATTGGGTGGCAGCATGCGAAGCATTATGATGTTGCTTGGCCTCTGGTTGTGGTCTAGATCTGCACGGTAGTCCTGGTCCCTCTGATCCAACTCCTCAAGGGACAGGTCAGGACCAGCACTCCCACAGCTATGCTCCTCTGCCCCCACCGGAAAAGCCTGCATGGGACAGTCAGCAAATTAGAAACCGATGTCGACAACAGCTCTATAAAGAGGACGGACTTGTTATGGCTTACCCTTCTCTTCACCGCCGCACGTGAGAACCTGTCCTCCTCTCTCTGTCTTGCCGTATTGTACTCCATCTGTTCTGAATGGGCACCACCGCGACCCCAGTTGCCATCCCTACCCCCTGAATGAGGAGCACTGTTCTCAGGAAAGCCTCTTCCACCTTTTCCCCGACCTCTTTCCTGTGGGCCAGTCAATAAATGCTCAAACTCCCGCCTGGATCCCTCCTCCTCTAGGGCTAGGTCATGCTGCGACTGAGGGCACGGGGGCCACAGGAGCCCTTTCCCCTCACGTCCAATATCCCCTCGCCCGTGTCCTCTCTGGTGAAACCCCGGACGGTCTTGGAGACGATCCGGTGAGAAGTCACGGACACCCTCTTCGTGGCAGTATGGTCTGTCACACTCTGCTCTGACATCATATCCTGCTCCTGCCTCCTCATCCTCTTGGCCATAGCCTCTGTAGTCCATGTCACGAAAGTTGTGATCATTGTGGGTGTTACCATAGCGACCTGTGCGGTCACCTCGCCCACCCCTGCGGACCGTGAAAGACAATGTGAGGGACTTGTCTGACACAGACACACACACACACACACTTTAGGGTAGAAAAGCACAAAAGAAGGTCTAAACCTGCAATAGGCAGAGTGTTTTTGGCATCATTGGGCAAAAAATCCATAATAACCTTTCAGCATATTGTAATTCAAGTGTTCTGAGAGAAAACAAGACGTCTACACCTCCTCATGGCTCTGTTTTCAGGCTTTAAAAAATCTAGCCTGTGACGGGAGACTTTAGCCAATCACAGGTCATTTCAGAGAGAGAGCGTTCCTATTGGCTGTTCATTCAACGGAGGCAGCCGTCAATCACTCACAAACTACGATCAAACGGTCAAACTAGGCAGCGCTGATCAAATATGAATCAATATTCGGAGTTTGCGAGTGATTGACAGCTGCTCAGAGACGACAGGCTACAGCTCGGCTCTGATTGGTTGTTTTGCTCCGGTCTGGGAAATCTTGCAGATGACATTAAGAGCACCGGAGGACACAGAGGACACAGATGATTCTTTTTCAGATTACCTGTCTCATGCACTAGTGCCAGGATATAGTGACCGTTTTATAAAAATAACTTTTTTAAAATAATATTCTCTCCAATTCTACCCACTGCTGCTTTAACTCACCTCCGCTCATAGTCCATGCTGATCCACTGACTCTGCTCCTGGTCTCTGCCCTTTTGTCTATTTGGTTACAGCATTGAATACCCTGCAAGTACATCAGCAATATACTCTTTTGAATGAGAAGCAATAAGATTAGATAAGATAGACTTTATTGTCCTGGAGGAAATTTGCCTTTGGACACATACAGTATAATAAAAAAATAACATAGTGCATACATACAGTACATGCACACAGACACAGTACCAACACTCGTAAAGGTCAACTTTTGATAAGATTTAGGGGAACCAAATCATGGAGTAGCTTTTCACATCCATCAATAAACTGTTCATCTGTCAAATGTTTCAAAAGTCGCTTAAAGGGTCATTTAATTGCTGTCTTGTAATTGCTTCTCCCCATGTTGTCCATGTATCTGTTTTTTTTTATTTTTTCCCACTCACAATGTTGTTTGAAGAAGTCTTTATCGATATTTAGATCAATATCCTCCTCACAAACACTAACCATACAACACACACACGTCTATATCTATATATATATCTATATCTATATATATATAT
>CAKAOI010027097.1:0-41264 GCA_916701655.1 Sebastiscus albofasciatus
AGCTGGTAAATTATTAGCTGATAATACCAAGCCAAATTGCTTTCATTGACTTAACAAGCGCAGCATCTACACACTCCGATACAATAGGTGGCGGTTTGTAAAGTTGGTCTGTAATCCGCCAATAAACATGCATCGAGTATACATTGACATGTCTGATTTGACAGATTACATGTCAAAGCATTTAATTATGATTCTTAGGCAAAATGCTCTATAAAAAAAGTTTAAAAAGTATGTTTTTGAAGTTTTTCATGTACTCAACTAGAAAAGATAATGAACATTTAAAGAGTCAGAAGTGTTCTTTTGTTGTTGTTGTTGTTGTTGTTGTTGTTGTTGTTATTGTTGTTGTTGTTGTTGTTGTAATTAACAGTAGTGATGTCAGTTAGAGCTATGGAATAGTACCATCCATCTATGCTCACTACATCTTAGCCATTCTTATCCCCCAAGTTTGCATAATAAACTACAGGTTCTGAACTTTTTTTTAAAATACCAAAATGTGAAATTATCGGTTATCTTATTGGTATCAGCCATGAGAAGTAGGTAATTATCGGTATCGGCTGACAAAAATCCCCAGTCTTTTTTGTCCCATGTCAATTTATAATGTGGCTTTAATTTGCACGGTCATCAAATATTCTGCTGACAGGTGATTATGGCTCATTGAATCATTTAAACAATACAGTGGAAACCGCTTATAGTGATCACAGTTACAGTGATCAACCGCTTATTTGGATCAAAAAGCTTGGGACCGAATCATTCCTATACAAATGCTGTTTAAATAATTCACTTATAGTAATCAAGTAGTCCAATTACAATGTTCGTTTTGGGTCTTTTCATGACAACATATGGGAACAATTTAAAATTGGTAATTCTATATACAGTATATACATTTTTTTTTTTTTTTTACTTTACTCACTCGATACTTTCCCTTGCGGCTCTCGTGGTAACCCGTCTGCATTCCAGCTGGCTACCCGAGGCCAGTGCTGCGTGCGCATTGAAATCATGACAGGAAAAACAGTCATGTTCTGTCTATGAAACGAGATGTAGCAGAGAAACTTGGTGTTTCTCAGGCTACCTTGCAGAAAACAAATGCACACGGGGAAAGCACCTGTGGTTGAAGCCGCCCTCGTCAACTGGATTGATAATGCCCGGTCACGTAATGCCCCCTTAAAGTGAAACTGATACGTGGGATGAATGGCGCCCGCCTCCCTTCATGCCGCCAGCATCCGGAGCTCACCTGCCAGCAAAAGGACTTTTGCAAGGAGCCCCGGCAAAGAGCAGTCGTTCATCTGCATGCACTGCCTGCACTGCAGTGACACGGAGACGGCTGAAAAACGGCAAAGCCTCACCCCATGCGGGCCCTTGGTGAGGGGAAAAAAAGTCAGAAGGATTGACAGCCAGTAAATAGCAAAAATGTCTGTTTTATTACTTTGTATTCATGTAATAAATATAAAAATGTTGATTAGATGGTAATCTGCACAAAAAATAAAGAGAAACAAAACAATTTGGTTATAATAATCCGCTTATAGTGATCAATTTGACCCGGACAGACATGATCACTATACGCAGTTTCCACTGTAATGCAAACTCCCTAATACCACTGCCTCCTTCGATAACTAACCATTGCCTCTTTTATCCCAGTCACTGATAGTCAAAACAGTTCATCCTTATTCACATGGTGGCTGATTGTTATTGTAAGCTTTAATTCCAGAAACATTGTTTGGTTATATTGTGCCAGAAACTGTGTCCGTGCCAGCATGTCCTGTCACTGCTGCGGCACACGACCAGTCAAAACATGTTTACACGCCTCAGATCGTAACAACAAGCTGCTGCACATGGCAGATATCCATGTTCACAACAGACCAGAGGTGACTGGCTGCTGTGTCCAGCCATGCAAAATGGCCAGAGATGGAAGGTAGTGAGGACACTTGCTGCTGCTGCTGCTGCTTCTGTTGTTGTTGTGCTGAGGAAGTGTACGGCAGCTAAACGGAAGCTCTGTTCTTAGAGCGCGGCCAGCCAAACCCAACAAACATCTGTGGAATGTTACAGCTCTGTAGCCTCCTTCCTTTCTCCCCTCTCTATCTTCATATCTTCCACTAACCGTCCTTTTCACCTCAAGCTCCACGGTTTCACTTTCGATTCAGCTTAAATCAACTTTCATATTGTCTTTGTAACTGTGTGTGAGAGAGTGTGCCTATGCATTTATCTGATACTAAGCTAATGGTCAGTTCTGTCATCTTTCACAGTCTTAAATTTCACTGCAACGATATAAAACTCTAACAACTGCAGCAATAAAATACGGACACAATTCCTTTAAGTGATTGTGTCAGGAAAAATGTCCGTTAGTTAAAAATCTCCGAGAGGCTTGTAAAATTATTTACCGTGAAGCAAACACAAGAAGACAACCAAAAAATCCTGTCAAGCTGGGGCACAATTATGTTGGGTAACAAAGAACGGCACCGACATAACTTTACAGAACTTGGGGAAATAAAACTCCATGAAAAGGCCACTAATGCATGAAGAATTGGCAGGAACATCATAATCCTGTGATATAAAAATTACAGTGCGCATTGATTTATAGCAGCTCAGACAGTAAAAGGAAAGAATTGGGATGCCCTGTCCCTGTAGATTTACATGGGCAACTGCTTTTGCTGCCATTTGCTGCAACAACAAGCCACAAATTCATCTGCTGGCAAGCTCCGGTACAGATCACTCACAGAACATAATGAGATGGAGTCATTGTTCTATTCACACAGAACAATCCTGTCTCTTTTCATCATTGCAGTTGTCCACCGTTTGTCAAATAATAAAAAGTTTTTCAAAAGATAAAAAATAATTCTTTCAAGAACGAAAGTGTGAATATAACTTAATTATTAAAAGCCGATCAACTGGCTTCATTTAAGTTGGCTTAATTGATAAATTGATCTACAGAAAATCATTCGCGATTGTTCTGATAATCGATAAATATAGTAAAGCTCGTTGTTTTTCAAACCAAAATGCTAAACATTCACTAGTTCCTGCTCTTCTATTGTGATGATTTGCTGCATTTCCCTGTTTAACATCACTGCAAACTGAATGTTTTCATGGACATCTTGGAAATTGCAATGGCAATTTTTTAAAACTTTTTTTGGGAACATTTTATGCATTAAATTATTTCATTTCATTTCATTTCATTATCAGAATATATTTTCTGTAAGTTGTCTTGTGGCCCAAGACGTACACGGTTAAGCTGCACTTGGTAACTTTGAGTTAATATGATCACTATACCCTGACAGTAGTGCATGAGATGTTCCTCTGCCTCCTCCTGTGTTCCTGATGGCATTTGCAAGATTTCAACTTGCTCGAAGGAAAGCTACCAATCAGACTCTGAGCAGCTATCGGTCACTGCTTGTGAACTCCGATCAAACTACTATCGAACATCTTGCAGGTTTCCTGGTTTGCTGTAAAATTAGAAAGTTTGCTCCGGCCGGTGGGCGGTGCTTGGTTTTGGCTCGACTGTTTTCATGATGTGTGATGGGTCTGATGTAATATTACCAGCCAGAGACAACATTCTTTTAGTATACGAGTAGTTGGATCGAGAATAAATATCGGCAAATCAATTGTTATTGAAAATATATTTGTGGCAAACAATGGAATAAATGCAATCTATTGTCCAGTGCAATTTACAAATATTTGAGGACTAAAAAGCAGTCGTAATTTTTGTCAGTTGATACAGTAAATAAGCTCTCAAATAAAATGTCAAAAGGCCTATTCTGTGTACTGCCAAGAAACAAGAAAGTACCTTTCTGTAAATAAATGCCATATCAAAACTTTGGGATGGTTAAACGGCTGATCATCTGTTTGTGTGCTACACAGCAGACCGTCCACGTAACACTGATGGAGACTGTCAGTCCCGCGCGGCTCCCTCCCTCGCTCCCTGCCGCCGCACAGGTCGCCGCTGGCCTTTGGCACCTCATTTCCATGGCATGCCAGCTGAAGGCAAATGTGCCCACCTGCCCTCCTTTGTATGTGGGCCCCGCTCCAAATCCTCACTGGATTATCTTATTGTCTCCTCGTCGAGCCAAAGGCCACCGGCCATTTGCATCTGAGAGGTGGAGCGGGGAGTGCCCTCTGTGGACAGTCACAGCGGCGTGTGAGCGAGAGCGTACGCTGTGTGTGTGACGGCGAGGAGAGGAAAAAGGAGAGCAGATCAGAGAGCGGCCCAGTCTGTTGGCAGTTAATAGATGAAGAGCAGAGGAGAGGGGAGTGGGAGGAAAGGTGGCGGCAGAGAGAGAAAAGATGATTAAAAGATCTTGTGGCTTTTTGTCAGGCTACAGCGGTAACCCTCCCTCCTTCATATTCTCTCTCAACATGACTGAGAGAGAGATAACAACGTGATTCTCTTTAATGAACACTATACTGACAAGTATCTAGTTGTTTTGAAGGCTGTTTAACTGAGTACTTTGGGTACGCTGCAGCCTGCTGTATCTCATATTTTCTCTCCCATCATTAAAATGATGTATTTAACTCCTCTAATAACAGAGCAAACAAACGAGATGAGACATATTTAGTTGTTTAAAGAGGGATTTCTGCGTCTGTCCATTAGCTCATGCACAGCGAGTGTGCTGCTGACAGGTGGTGTTTCAAACACAGTTTTCTGTGGTGCTCAACACTGGCCTTGGGTTTTGGCCCTTTTTTTTTTTGAAGTGCAAGCAGTATCTCGCTGCAGGGGAGATGACATTCTAAAATCCCCGAGAACTTGAGTCTTGAGGCAGGTTCGACACACTTTAACAGGCACAATGTGTCATGGAGAAGGGCCCCCGAGGGGTCCCTCAGGGGGTTCCTGGGGACCTTTCGGCAAAGTAAGAAATAGTTTTTAAATGAAATCGTAATGAAATTACGATTTCATTTGGAGTTAAAGGCAGATGTGGAGCGTTACAGGCATGCCATGTCCATTTAAAGGAAGAGTGCAGGACGTCACGTCACCTGGCTGCTCGCTTTAGCTTCATAGTTACTGCTCAGACATGAGTGGTGTCGATCTTCTCATCTAACTCTCAGGATCTAACTCTCTCTTTTCAATGTTGAATTTGCTGATGACATGGAGATTGTTGGTTTGATCACTGAAGATGAATTATTGTGGATGAGTTGTGGAGTCGGGCCAGTTTTCTTCAGCTAAATAGCAAGAAAACTAAGGAAATTATTTTTGATTTTAGAGCAAGCAGGGCGACGCACCAACAAGTAGTTATTAAGGGTGACTGTATTGAAGTTGCAAATGAAAATAAATATCCAGCGAGCTAGTAATTGATGTAAAACTGTCTGGACTTAAACACAGGTGTTATTTACAGAAAGGGATTACAACTATTATACTTCATGCGTAAGCTTTGACAGTTTGGAGTGGAAAGACAGATACCGGTTCTCTTATATCGATCATTTCTGGAGAGTATGCTAACTTTCTACATTAATGTGAACAAACTTAATGTTAATATGTCTAGAAAGATTGCAGGTCAACAACAACAGCATGAAAGGGTTTTGCTGATAGAGCATGATCTCAGGGATCGACGATGGTCAGAACAATCGCCAAAAGCCGATGCCAAGATGATAGGCTATTTGGCTAGTTTTCCCATTAATTTAGGCCTATTAAATGATGATTATTAATAGTAGTGGCAACCTCACAGGGTGATGATCTGACTATGACACGGCTTTGTGAGTCCCGAGTGGTGAGGGAAGGGCGGGCAATGCTCAGTGAGGTGTCACACTATCTCTATGGCAAATATGAGCTGTTACCATCAGGACGGAGGTACAGGGTGCCGCCTTTACGGACTACCCGTGTTCGGAGATCCTTCATACCTTCCGATATATCTCTAACAAATCCCTGTGATATGATAGGTGTGTCACTTGCTTTTAGTTGTATTTAGTTCTTGATTGTTGGTGATGTTGTTGTGGAGCACTCTGCTGTTTAAAGTCTGTTTTGTTGTGGTTGAATTTGTGTGACGTTTGCCTGAGATACACAGGGAATTTCCGGAAGGATAATAAACAAACTAAGCAAGAAAGCAAATGAGTTTATTCCCCAAAATGTTGAATTATTCCTTTGAGATTTCACTTTACCTACATAACAAGTGAGTGTATTGCTAAATGATTTGAAAACAAATATGTACCTTTTTTATTTTCTGTTTTAGGGCCTGAACAAAGAAATCTTTGGAAATCACTGAAATAGTCTCTTTGGTCTGTTATAATATAAATGAAAATACTTGTTAAATCAGTGTTTGGGCTTCCCCATACCTACACTTGACCTGCTCACCTGATCTCAGCTACCACACACACACTTTCCCACCGTGCTTACCAGCTGTTGTTTGCCGGTGTATGTGCGGCCCACATGCTGTGGTGTGTGTTATTGTGTTTGCCTCACCAGCAGGCCGTGGATGTTTGCAGAAGAATTGAATTAGGCACAATGCTGCGTGTTTGCGTGTGTCACACCACGTGTGCACAGGACGGTGAACACTCCTGTACACGGACAGATTGACACATGCAATAGGGCTTGTGCTGCATTTTGTCACAGCGCAAGCTTTACTAAATCCTTCTCCTTTTGTGTGTCAGTGAGAGACGCAGTGGTGAGGAAATGCGTCATGTTTTTTTGTTGATGTTTTGGCGCTTACCCGGCCAAGTGCTAACCGAGCACCTGTTGACATTTGAACCACCCCGTCTGTCGGCAATCTCTCAGCAACGTAGTGGTCTAAGTGTCTAGTTAGTGTACACCACCACAACATTTAATGAGGCTGGCATACAGGATTATTGCCAGTGTTCATGTGACCTGAAATATTTAAAGTTACATAAGCAAAAAAGTCAAATCACTGAAACTCTCAAATGCATATTAGATGTTTACAAGTAGACAAACCGATTTCAGAATCATGAAGTGACATTTAGATATGTAAAGTGATATTTTCATATAGAACGTGTCGTCCTCTAATCACGACTGGATGGATAGTAATGTGATCATTTAGCATGTGACAGTCTTAATGTCAACAGCTGGCATGTCTGCTAATCTTCTTAACCAATCAGCTGACACCACACGACAGCATCATACCAGATTGAAATCAATTCCTAACAAATGTACATGATGAATGATTGTGCTCTGTGTGTGTGAGAGTCGGGTTGTACTTCTGCCTGCTGAGCCACAGATGGCAGCCCTCCACCTCAAGCTCACAAGTGCCCTGCAAACGCAAATGTGTGTGAATGTGTAGTGTCAGGTTTTCTTTGCGCGCGAGAGGAGAATGGTAGACTGCAGTTCTGTTGATGTCTGCAGAATACAACAACACATTTTGTCTCCCTCTGTTGTAGTCCGTGTGTCACTTGCTTTTCCTTTCCTCCCCTTGTCGTTCTCCAGGCCATTTGCCCTCTTTTCCTCCCCGTACATAAATACACCACAGTGTTAGCAGAATGGCCTGTTGGTCAGCTTATACATTATAGTAGTGGCAACATTGCTTGAAAGGGTAACCAGTTCATCCATCCCTCACCCCAAAAAAAGGTTTATTCCTTTCAAGTGAGCCTCAAATGGCCCTTTCCAGCCCGTTTCATTCCATGTTTGCCACTGCTTCTAGTATTCGGCTCCATGCTGTGCTAATGAAGAAGACTCATGCCATTCTTACCTCCATCTTTATTTTTCTACCTGCTGTTTGTAACACACACACTCCAGGTGGTTGGGTGACGTGCCCTGCCCCAGGACTGGAGGGTGTTTTACACAACACACACCCCAGACGCGCACCGCAGGAGCCTGGTGCCGTTTACTACCTCAGCACCTGAGCAGTTGTGACACACGTCCCAAACAAAGCTCTCAGTGTTACCTGTTTGTATGTAAAACAGAAAACACACACACACTACAAACATAAATGCACACCCTCATTTTTTTTTTTAAAGGGTGAACAACATTTCTTTTAAATGAGGCCAAAAATAATACTGAAAGCATCAGTAGGCAGAGAGATTTTGGCATCACTGGGCAAAAAAGTCCATAATAACCTTTCAGCAAATTGTAATTCAAGTGTTCTGAGAGAAAACTAGACTTCTGCTTCTCCTCAGAGAGCGTTCCTCTTGGCTGTGATGTGAGAAATAGGCATTACAGTAACAGAATATTGATTCAAATTTGATCAGCGCTGCCTAGTTTGACCGTTTGGTCGGAGTTCGCGAGTGATTGACAGCTGCTCAGAGACGGCAAGGCTCCAGCTCTGCTCTGATTGGTTCTTTTGCTCCGGTCCGTGAAATCTTGCAGATGCCATTCGGGAGCACCAACGAACAAGGAGGCGCATGATTTTTTTTTTCAGATTACCTGTCTCATGTACTACTGTCAGGATATAGTGACCGTTTTATAAAAATAACTTTTTAAAATCATATTTGCTCCGTTTTTACCAACTGCAGCTTTAACCAACTTGTAAACTTTTTTTTTCCATCAGGTATTTTGTTATTTCTTAGTAATTTGCTTTAGGAAGCATAAACCGTCACACAATTAGACTTGCATGTCCAACTAAGTTATGATATATGCACTTTCTTTTGAAACTGAAATTAATATTTGTTTGACTGAGAATTTTTTAGACGTATTTTGGTCCGTTAAAACAATATGCTGATATTTGTCGTGTGCAGATCACATTTATCAGTCTAGCCTAAATTGTCTTTGAATGAAAACATTATTACTTGATATAATCTATGTCGCACAAATATAATGCATTTGGAGGATTGGATTCTATTGTAAATTGGCTGGAAAAAGCAGTTATAAATATGTCTGGAAGAAGGCAAGACATCTGATGCAGTAGTTTGCTCCACAGCCTAATTTCCACAGTTCTTGTTCTGTGCAAAAATGTTGATGTCAGGCTGATGTGAGGCTTCAGCAGTCCGAGTCAGAGGGCGTTCAGACCAAAAACAGCCCTGCATTAAAAGAAAATGCAAGTTGGTGTGTTGGTGGGCGTGCGTACCTGAGTTTGAAAGCTTATCAGATGCCAAGACACCGCAGAGCAGTTTATAAAATTATGAGACTGGCTTTTGCAACTCTGGAACCTTCTATCACGGCAGCAATCATTTTATCTTTCATCGTGCCGAAATACGATGTCCATGTTATAAAGTAATCTACCAGGAATGTGTGCTTAACATGTATTTGATTGGCCAACACAGTGCCTTGCCGGATGTCGCATTGAGGTCTGGCAAAAGTTGAGCCAGGTCCAACTTTTCTGCTGGGTGACCCTGCATTATTTGCAGCTGCATCATCAACAGAGTGGACTCATTGAAATGAATGAAGTGGCTGTGTTTCTTCATGCAGTGCTAATGTCATCCAAATGCAGCCCTTAGACAAATTACGTGGACATCTTCCAAAGTTAGTCTTTTTAGTGTGAAGTTCCCTTTTTGTGTTCCCTTTATGTGCAGCTGAGCAAGGAAACACTGTGTAAACCTAAGGAGGGAATTAAATACTAAATAAGACCATAACTTTGGAAGAGACCCACTTGATTTGTTTAATTCAGACTGCAGAAGCCTCATATTCGCTTCTGCCAGCCGACAGAACGGCGGGCTATTTTATGTCTCGTTTTACAGGATATGGAGTGTGGATTTTGCTATCAGTGTACATATAGACATGTAAATATTGTATCCTGACAGATTAGAAAGAAATCTGAACCTGTCCTTAAATTTTGTGGCAGTAGCAGTCCAATACATGAATAGGTGCATATCTAATCCTCCCTCTCGCTCTGACTCACCTTCATTAGCCTACTTGCTTCCAGCTGTCATATATGCATATCATACATTCGTAGCCATTCACTAACTAGCACCACCTCATTTTCACAGAAAAAAAAAGCAGTGTAAGATGAATGTGGAGCTCTGTGGGGCTTAGGGCATCTCTCCACTACGTAGGTGGTATTATCTTATTGAAGTGCGCTCTCTCTCTCTCTCTCTCTCCGTATCTCCATCTGCCTCGCTCTCCCACTCTGCTCCTTCTCTTTAATCCTCTGCAGAGTAGGTGTGCCAGAGAGAGAGAGAGAGAGACGGGGAGAGAAGACTGATATTTGCTTAACCAAATCCTCGGAGGAGGCAGCCCTCTTTGATCCACTTCCAAATTCACAGCGTCCACTTTCATTTGGTCATCCGTCACTTGCGCTGTCTCTCGCGCTCTCTGCATCAGTGTGATTTGTGTGTGTGTTTGTGTGTGTGTGTGTGTATGATGGACGAGACCGGGCTGAAAGAGAGAGGAAAGCCTGCAGACAATGGCCTGCGTTTTGCTCTGCCCCTCTCTCCTTCCGTCTGCCTCGTCCTCGCTTTCCGTTTCTTCTTCATCTCGTCACTTTTGTTGTGTGCTGTTGAGGTCAGACTGGCACAGGCAGGCGTTGTTGTAAGCGGAGAGAGAGAGAGAAGGTACTGTTGTAGCGGAGCGTATTGGCTAGAAAGCCAGGGTTAGTCAGGGCTTGCCCCTTTGTTTTACCCACAGCGCTACACTCACACACACATACCACCTGTGAGCACCGCTGGGTTGACTTACTTGACCTTTATGTGGGCCGTTTAAAGCTGAAAAAAGCAAGTTGGAGCAAATGTGATTTTAAAAAAGTTATTTTTATGAAACGGTCACTATATCCTGACAGTAGTGCATGAGACAGGTAATCTGAAAAAAAAAAATCATGTGCCTCACAACCAATCACTCGCAAACTCTGATCAAACAGTAAAACTAGGCAGCTCTGGTCAAATATGAATCAATATTCTGTTACTGTAAAAACAGAGCCATGAGGAGGTGCAGAAGTCTGGTTTTCTCTCAGAACACTTGAATTACAATATGCTGAAAGTTTATTATGGAGTTTTTGCCCAATGATGACAAAAACATTCTGCCTACTACCGCTTTAAGTCCCTAAACTCAAATTTCCCATCCATATATGCCATTCATTGAGGGGATTACCATTTAACACTACACTGGAAGGATGTAGACACATCATTGTTGTCTGTAGTGATACCAGACTATAGACTTTTTATCAATTTGATACAGGCTTATAAGGCATCTTTGTATCACCACAGGGTACACCGATTAGCAGCGTCTTCTTTTACTCCCTTGTATCTATCTCTGGCTTTATCTTTCATATCAAGAGTCTCTGTCACATTGAAGCAGAATATGAGAGAGAGGAGAGATTCCATTGTAGCCTTTGACAAAAAAATACAGGCTTTTATATCATATTTTCTGTCTCTACCTCTCCTCTCACTGCCAACTCTTTTTCTCTCCCCGTGAGCAGCAACATGAACTAGACTATCTGATCTGCTCTCTTTTCCCCACAGCAGTCACTCTATTGGAGTTAATCATTGCACATAGTAATTCTTTTCAAAGGTGCATATTAAAGTAGCGTGATCCAAAATGACTCATCTCTCTCTCTCTCTCTCTCTTCTTCCTCACAGTGAGCACCTATCCTGCGCCTTCACCTTCTTCTTGCACGGCGAGAGCAACGTGTGCACCAGTGTGGAGATCAACCAGCACCAGCCCGTCTACCATCTGACGGAGGAGCACCTCACTCTGGCTCAGCAAGCGTCCAGCCCCTTCCAAGGTGGGTTTCCAGTCCGCTAACACTGCTGTTACTTTGTGAGCAGCTCAGACTGCACTAGGAAAAGTTCAAACGCACTGAGCTAAAACAATGAAAGCGAACGTGTTACACAGCATCAGCAAACACCGCATCCTTACTCCTGATATGTAATAACATGGAAAACGTTTTCTTCATTGAAAAAAGAGCAAAGATGAGAGAAAAAAGATGTTTTCACTCTACTTCCTGACTGGCTTCGGCAAGAGTTTGACTGACAGATGGTTCATTCAGTCACCTGCCAAGTATTTTTGAAAGTGCCTGGCCCTTTCCAAACAATTTCCAATGATGGCTTCTCAGATGGTTCCGTGTAACAAACCATCTGGCGGGTCAGGTTACATCATACCCATGTTTCTTAAAAATCGGATCAGTAGCTGGATAAACAAATGAACAGTGCTGTGCAAGAATGTGTCACTTTGATTTGACCCTCAAGTGGAGTGCCACACAGTTATGGTGAGACACATCATTACCCTCCAAGTATGCATGTGACAGATGAATAAACAGGGAGCGATTTTGAAGGGAGGAAATAAATACTGCTTCTACGGTATGTCTTGCTTTTTGTTCTCTCTTTAATTCTTTGCTGACTGCCTTGGAATTCCTCAATCCAAATCAAGAAGCCGTAATCAGCTGACAGAATCCAGCAGAAGCCCTCTGGCTGCATATTTTACGAATGCCAGACAAGAAAGACTGGAAGCCTATTTGTTTTCTTGCATTGCAATTTTATCCAAAATGTAAGGGCAGCTGATGAGGATCTTTCACACACTGCAGCCTAGTAATAATACATTTTGTGATAATTAAATGTTAATATTATTTATTTATTTTGACCAAAACTAGAAAATGAACCAGACCGTGCAGAATGGCCCAGTCGGACTCAAAACTGTGAATTTAGAAAAAAAAAAAAAAAAGGAATAATGCTGTATTGTTGGCTAAGAGTTTTTGTTTTCACACTCACAAAGTTGCAAAACTTGTAAAAGTTTCCCTTGAAAAGGCTGAAATGCATTCTTGAATCATGAGTGGTTCCATCTCTGCTGTCAAGGGTAAATAAAAAATGGGCCAATGTAAGAAGTCATGGCTTTCTTTGGTCCCATTTATGAAAGAAAAGCCAAAGAAACAACAAGCCTAATAACAATCAGATATATAAATATCATTTTCTTACATCTTGTGGACATGCTGCAGCTACTTTCACTTCCAGGAAGCCAATTTAACCACGAAAAAAAAGAAAACAATGTTTTTGTACACACATTACTGCTTGCGATTAATCTTAGAAATAACATCTACTAAAACACAAGTTAATCTTCAGGATTCAGGGACCCCACTTAGCTCCAAATAACTTTAGGCTGTTATTTAGCAAAGCACACAGCCCGTTGGCCCAAGGAGATAAGGTGGAGTATACTAAAGTAGATAAGGGAATTATGCTTTCACAAGCTTTTTTTTAATATATATTTTCTTGTAAACGTTGGATGCTTAGTGCAAGTGTAGTTTTTTTTTTTAATGAAATATATTAGTAAGCTGTGTGTGCTGTGTCGGGTGCCGTTGCCAAGATAATGCATCTACAATCTTGTGTCAGGCTGTCTTTCATTACAGATTGGCTTGCTGCCAGTTAAAGAAAGAAGAAAAGCCTCTGTAGTCCCTTTTAAATTATAGTGAAGTGTAGCTATGAAATGTGTGGCTCTAATGATATTCCATCATTGGCTCTAAATTCACTACCCCACCCTAAGCCAAACACTCTATAATCCCAAAACCATTGTTTGCTAGCATTTCCACTCACACGGAGAAGTATTAATGTAATATTTATATTTACGTTGTGAAGGGAAGGAGATAGTTGGCTTTCCGAACAACACTATTAGAATAAAAATGAAAGTGTCACACACTCATCCTGTTTGTATTTGTAACTGACAAGACTTCCCCTGATCCTTCCTCTCCAGCAGATGTCACATAAATGGACTCTGTCAGTGACTTAAGGAATACTTCACCCACAAAATGACCATTTGTATGTCAATTACTCACCCCCTGTTGCCTTGAATTCTAGTTTTTCTCGCATGCCTCCAGGGTGCGAATCCAAAAACGGAGTAAATCCTTAATGAATAGAAGTAAATGGTGGGGCTGCGTTTAACAACAGCAAAACTATATCTAAACATCCATTTACAAACTCTCTAAATCCAAGTCTCATTTATCCAGTTGTATGCTCACTAACTTGTTGAATGTGACTGTTAGTATTTTTCCTGCTCCTTGTGATTGGACAGCTGGATAAAAAGTGACAGTGACGAGTGCAGCGTTGTACTCAAATTGAACATTTTTCAGCTGTTGTGGATCAGAAAAAAACACCAAACGTGCAGCGCTCAGCGTGGAATAGACACTCAGCAAATCGTCACGCTGATGACGTTTGTAGCAAAGTGTAAATATTGCGTTTTTTGCGACAGCCCTACAGCTGGATAAATGTGACTTGGATTATACTGCACAAGTTGAGAGTTTGTAAACGGAAGTTTCGATATAGTTTTGCTGTTGTTAATTGTTGCCACAGCTTTATTTCAATTCATCAATTCATCTATTTTATATAGGGCGGCTGTGGCCCAAAAAGTATAGCAGGTCGTCCACCAATCGGAAGGTCGATGGTTCGATCTCCGGCTGCTCCGGGTCGATGTGTCCCTGAGCAAGACACTTAACCCCAAATTGCTCCCGAAGGCATAGCCATCAGTGTGTGAATGAGTATTTAGATTAGATCCTGATGGGCAAAGTTGGCACCTTAGCAGCCTCTGCCATCAGTGTATGAATGTGTGTGTGAGTGAATGGGTGAATGCTGACATGTAGTGTAAAGCGCTTTGAGTGGTCGGTGGCCGTGGACACCAAAACAAAGTTTTCTTCAAGAATTCAAGGTAACACAAGGTCAGTAATTGATATATTGGTCATTTTGCAGGTGAAGTATTCCTTTAACAACAACAACATGCCACCTGGACCAGACTCAAGATAATAGACACATTTTAAACATTCCAAGTAGAAATGAGTGCTGCCCAGAAAACGGACAAAGGAGCACTTTGTGAATCTATAAATTCCTCCTTATACAAAAAGATGTAAGTTGAGCGACACATGAGGAGAAGTGTTCCTCTTTTACCTTCTCATCTCCAGTTAGATAGAAGTGATTCAGGCCTCCCTTCTCCATACGCCCCCTCCAGACTAATAATAGTGATCTCTCCCTCCATTCACCACAGTAATTCCTCTATAGCCCACCCCTTCACTGTGTCTAGAGCTCTCCTGAAGGGACGTGATAATGTCCCGTCTAGTTAAAGGATAAAAATAAAATCATTATTGGAACGTGGCGTATGGATTGCTATAAGGATGGTGATGGGGTTCCCTAGTCATTTAGGATGATCATATTGCTCCCTAGCTGCCAACTAGTAGATAGTTACTCATGACTCCTTTTATTGGTCAATGAATGACTGTCCTTTTGCCTTTTAAAACCATCATGTCAAGTTCCTCCACACAGACACACACACACACACACACCTCCTCTTAGTCCATTGTAAGACATTGCTTCAATTGAATTGCTTGAATTCTTGTGCATTATCTTGTAATTGAACTATTAAAATTATAAAATGACATAAATTCTGATTTGATGGGCTGCACAGTAACACCCTGAAGCACCCCTGGAGATACGCCCATGTTGAGAATAACTGATTTATGTGGCCCCAAGTGAAGCAGACATGTGTCTCTATTGTGTGTTTGTATTTTACGATCAGCACAGGCTGTGTGTTTTGTCTTTGAGTACGGCGTGTCTATACGCAGGTGTGTGTTTTCACCGCCGCAGTGCATCTCCTCCTGGCTAACCAAGCATAGCGTCAAGGAAGGGCTGACTTCCATCCCCCCTCATCCATCCATCCCCCCCCCACACCACCACCTCTGCCAAGCTTGGTTTACTGTGCGGCAGAGCGCTCCGGCAGGCAGACCTCTCCAGGATGTGACCTCATAAAAGGGCGCAGAGTGAATGTAATGAACTCTCAGCCCATTACACTGATCTGAGCACATTTGACATGTCTTCAGGGAGCCAGAGATAGGCTCCCAGTCAGAGAGAGAGAGAGAGAGGCAGGAGGGATGTGGTGGGGTGGTGATGGGGGAAAACGGTAAACCATTTCCATAATTGTGCTGAATTTGATCTCTCTTCCACAACTGGCCTCAGGTCTGAGGAGTGTGTGTGTGCAGCAAGAAATGCAGAAATGAAAGGGAAAAGGAGTGGGGTTGAATTTAATTAAGGTTAATATGATCGACCATAGCTGGATGTTGTTGTGTACCGCAACATAACCTTTTGTTCTTCCCTCTGCGCAGCTGTTTTTGCTGATGTAGTATGTTCTGTAGGCGAGGGTGAAACCACATCCAGGATACATTGTGTCTAGACAACATGCTGTAGTAACTCTAAGTACCAAACCTTACCTGGTGATGCTCCACAGTGCTCTTACTCCACTACCTTATTACACCTGCCACTCACTACCTTAAACGTTAACTCAACCTGGACCCTATTTTCCCATGTTTTTCTGTCTAACTGACTAATGGGAACAGCAATTTCTGAAATTGGTCCAGAATAGCAGCTGGTGGTATATTTATTTACAGTGCAGTCAAACAAACTCAGCTTGTTTTAAAGTTACTTTTACTTTACTTTACTAGTTATGAAACCAACTCAATTCAATACTGATGCTTCTATATGACCTACATAAGCAAACGAGACCATCAGCGAGAAGATTGGCTACTTCTATATAGTTACTCTTAATGCTCGTCATCGGTGACTCCGGGTCGGATTCCGCACAAAATAAGCCGTAATCATGCAGGTTCACCAGAAACTCCTTCAGCTCAGGCTCCAGCTGGGCCTCCGGCAGCGACCGGTCCACTGCAGACAGACCCAGATCCGGCTTCGCTGGCGCCTTCCACTTGCCGTCGGAGCTCCAGCGGGAGGTGGAGAGCTTCGCTTCCGGCACTGACACCATGCTGCTGGAGGCCCAGGCCGTATTGCTGAGCCCACTGGAGGGAAGGGAGGCACGGGAGAACCAGAACCAGGACTGCACGGCACAGACTGTCGAACTGTAAAATGAGAGGTTTTCTAAATGGACTCTGGTGCTTGGACACGCTACTGCTTTTGTCCACAAGGCCCGTCAAAATCAACACAAAATGAAAGTTCCTTATAGTAGCTTTTAAGTCAGTCAATAATAATTGTAATCACCATCTGATTTCATGCCGCACATGGACAGCAGGACATAGTGAAGTTGGTCACCTTGCAGAGGAGTTGGAGGTTTGCAGGCTCTCTCAAACAGCTCCCTCTTCATTACTACCTTCAAACTCATCCGCTGACAAAGAAAATGCCAAAAATGACTCATCTTGTTTTGTAGATGCATTTTTGATGAATGATAACGCTCAGTGCCATAAGTGGTGATTAATACATTGTTTCCTGTGCCTGCTTCACAATAAAAGCCATCTTAGCCCCTGTTTTGCCAGTTGAATGTTTTTCATGTGAGGCAGTAGTAATAGGAAGTAATTGGTTTGCTTTAATAATACAACTCTGATATGGTGCAGAGAGCGTGAACAGTAAACATTGAGGCTGATTTCAATGAGATACAGTTGCGCTGGATTGATCCCCTGTGATTCCCTTGTGCTCCTCGTGTCTCCCGCCATTTTCCAATCCTGGGAGCTGTTCTTTGGTCCAGCCGCAGGATCAATACCTTGGGACAGAGGCTATCCAGTCTAGTAATGTCACTAGAAAAGCAGCACGGAGGGACGTTAACTAATGCTCACTCACACACCCAGCCACCCAGCCAGTCTGTTTGTACAGTACAACCATTTCAGCCTCCTCTCCACACTCATACGTGTGATACAGAGAATGGATGCATAACAAGCTGACAGGCTGTGTGTGTGTCTATGTATATGTTTATGTCTCTAACGTTGATGCGCATATGGTTTCCGTGCTCATATGTATGCATTATGCATGTAGTACTATCTGCATTCTCTGACGGCTGTAGGTCTGTTCTATGAGCAGACTGATGGGCTCTCTGTGTGACTCTCGTACTCCTGTGCAGTCAAGTGTGTTTGCCGAGGAGTGGCCCTTTTTATAAGCCTCTGTTTATGGGCTCTGAGAGGCCACCGCTTGCCAATAATTGGCGTCTGGATAGCCCTGTAAGTATTTGGCGAGTCAGACGGGACCGGCTGGGTCCAGCGGTGCTCTGAAAAGGTCAGAGCGACGCTGATTCGGGCCGGAGATGGCAGAATGACAGGGAAAGGAAAGCATATGGAAGAAGAAAGAAGGGACAGATGTAAATATAGCAGAAATATATAAAATAGGAAGGCAGTGAGGGAAGGTATGAATTGAAAGCCCTGAAACTTAAGGAAAGGGCATAAGGAAGGACTAATGACAGAAAGGAATTAGGACAAGACAGGAGGAGGACAAGGGGATGAGAGATGGAAAGAGAAGGAAGGAAAGAAGCAAAGAATGAAAGGGGTAGAAATAAAGTTTGTTGAAGAGGAGACAAAAGAAGGGATGGAAGAAGAAAGAATGAGGACTATGGAATGAAATGTTCAAAAAATGAGAGAAAAATGTGGAACCAATATTGGAAGATTTAAAAAAAATAAATCTGGAAGGAAAATCAAAGAAAAGAAGAAAGATAGAAGTAATAAAGAAAGTAAGACCGCAAAAAGGGAAGTGCAGTAAAGGATACAGAGGGGAAGGAAAGAAGATGGAGGGAGGATTTGTCTAGTCAGTTTTATGTCTATAACCTAATATCACACATCACAAATTTGCCTCAAGGCTTTACAATCTGAACAGCATACGACACCCTCTGTCCTTAGACCCTCGTTTTGGATAATGAAAAATGTCTTGTGAGAGTGATGCAGAGTTGAAGATGTCCTCACACTGGCTAACATTGTCTTGTCTTGTCTTTCTCTCCTCTCTTCTCCTCCCCATCCTTTCCTCCTGACTAGTGATCCTGAGTCCTTTCGGCCTGAACGGGACACTGACCGGCCAGTCATTCAAGATGTCAGACCCACCCACCCAGAAGCTGATTGAGGAGTGGAACCAGTTCTATCCCATCAGCCCCAGCGCCAAGGGGGGTGTGTCGGAGGACAAGACGGAGGACATGGACTGGGAGGATGACTCTCTGGCCTCCGTGGAGGTCCTCGTAGGTCAGTTTTGGAAATATATGTGATTAATCTTTTGTGAGATGACCCTGTTTCAAACGTAGAGCTAACTGGTTTGATTCGTGAACATCTTCTCTGTGTGTGTGCAGGTGGTGTGCGGATGGTGTACCCAGCCTGCCTAGTGCTGGTACCCCAGTCAGACATCCCCGTTGTGGCCCCTGTGGGGTCCTCCCACTGCACTGCCGTCTACTCGGCTGGCCACCAAGTGCCTGCTTCCCAGCGAGAGCCCGCCATGTCTTTGGTGACCCTCACCCCTCCCACATCGCCTGAGGAGGCACAGACAGGTAGTGGGATAAACACAGTGTAACTTTATAAAGACTTCAGTTACGTCTCAAGGGTGAAGGCTCGCTTTTGAATTGATCTGCACCATTAACCTGTCTCTCTCTCCCTCCCCAGTGGACTCTCACTCGGCCCAGAAGTGGGTTAAAATGCCTTCGTCATCCGATGCGTTCAGCGTGGACAGAACAAGTCACCACGGAGGCAAGGTTCCACGCCGGCTAGCCAGTCAGGTGGTGGAGCGCGTCTGGCAAGAGTGCAATATCAACCGAGCCCAGAACAAGTACGTCTGTTTTTGTCTCAAGGAAGTAGCACCGACTGATCAGCTATGCTATTAATGAAAGTTGAACCCAAAGGATTTTCTTTGAGTATTGATTGGGGCAGCGGTAAATTAAGAAGACTGTGAGAGTTTCCCTGTATCTGGGAAAACATCAGAAAGTGAACAATGATTGAGGGTTTGAAAAATGATGTGGGAGGATTATATTTAATGTAAATTAAGCACACAAGCATACGATACCAAAACAACCTCTATAAGAACGTCTACACACCCGTCTTCCTACTTAATTGGCGCTCTGTAAAATCTTCAACAGTGTGTTCAAACCATTTGCTGGCTCTTTCATCTCAGTTGAGAGAACCAGTCAGCCTCTCCTGACGCTACTTGTTTTTTATGAGCACTCACAAGTTATTGGTGTAACAAGCCGAGTAAAGCAGAGCGCGGTGGTGCTGCAGTGTTCAAGTACTCTTGGAAAGTTGGAAATCTCGTTTTCAGTTTAAAACAATACAATTAACCCAACTACTTGAACTGGTTCAAGGTTCTACACAAGCCCAGATGCCATGCCTGGTTAATTAACTCTAAATACTCATTGAATGAGGTGTGTTTCACATTGAAGTGAAGCTAATCAACACTTGAACATTCCCTTATTTTTATCTCATTTTGTTTTTTAAATCTGCACAGCTTCTTTCACTGGCCGTGTGCCAGACAACACCGTTGTCTTTTGGTGTTCCTGCCCCCTCTGACTGCACATCTGTCATATGTAGTGTTTAGGGCTGTCAATCGATTAAGATATTTAATCGTGATCAATCGCATGATTGTCCAAAGTTAATCATGATTAATCTCACATTTTGTATCTGTTTAAAATGTACCATAAAAGGAGATTTGTCAAGTATTTAATATTCTAATCAACATGGTAGTGGACAAATGTGCTTGCTTTATGCAAATATATGTTTATATTTATTATTGTGAATCAATTACCAACACAAAACAATGACAAATATTGTCCAGAAACCCTCACAGGTACTGCATTTAGCATAAAAAATATGCTCAAATAATAACATGGCAAACTGCAGCCCAACAGGCAACAACAACTGTCAGTGTGTCAGTGTGCTGACTTGACTATGACTTGCCCCAAACTGCATGTGATTATCATAAAGTGGGCATGTCTGTAAAGGGGAGACTCGTGGGTACCCACAGAACCCATTTTCAATCACATATCTAGAGGTCAGAGGTCAAGAGACCCCTTTCAAAATGACCATGCCAGTTTTCCTCGATTAAATTACACGTAAAGGAATGAAAACATATTCTAATAAACAGAATTATAAACATGATAAAAAATAGCATGTAAATTGAATATGTATATAGTTGTATAACTGAAGCCTGTTAGTTTACATGTTAGCAGCATGATTGCATATACTTAACCACTAAATGAAAAATAACATCAGCTGTGAGCTTTTAAAATAATATCCTGTTGTGATTATTAACAATTAACATGTACACGGTATGATAACCGTCAACTTTCATACCACGGTATACCTTGATACCAGTATACCATTACAATCCTAAGTCGTATATATACATCACATTGACAGGTTTTTCCATAATATTTTATTATTCATACATAAACCATAAAAAAAATCCACAGAAACCTAGATGGAAATGATAATCTCTAGTAATTAAAGTAAGGGTTGCAGTTTTTTGTCACACGGTCTGTTGTATTATTCAGCTTCAGTGAATCTGACACATTGGGAGCAACCCAGGATCTGCTGCCCCTTGACCAAGCACAGAATGTCGGCTGGAGTTAGCTGTTGGGCTCGTCAGCCAAAATATTATCGCTCCTAGCAAGGCGATGGAATCAGCCTCAGCACAAAGCTCTTACCAATCGCCACTGTATATTAAAGGATCATCAGAAAGGGCCGTGCACTTTTTAGGATTATGTGTCACAATTTTGTTTGAAAAATGAAATGAAAAAAGAGGATGGGTCTGTTCACATGAATTACGCTACATGAAAAAGCTTAAGTACTCAGAGTTGAAATTAGCCATTAGTAGAACTGTGTTTGAAAGTTGTGTTTTTTTTCTTCCTCCCTCCTCAGGCGGAAGTTCTCAGCCGCAACCAACGGTACCTGTGAGGAAGAGCTGAGTGAGAAAGCGGGAGCCTGGGATTTTGTAGAGCATTCACAGAGGTCATACTGCAGCTGTTCCAGGTCAGTCACTTCCCATGTGGACATTGTACCGTATGTGCAGGTATCGCTCATATGTGTGCTCAAAGACATTTTAAAGAGGTTATACAGGGTCTGTGGAGCTTTGAACGCCGGCACAGAGGGCCACAGTCAGCAAAATATCTGCAGGTTCTATCCACGTCTAGACTTTGACAAGCATATTATTCTTCATATTTTTCAATTCATCACTATTTTGTCTAACTGACAGCCTTGCCGGGGTTGAAACCTCTGCTGGGTTCCCTGTTTCTGTAAGTCAGATATTTTTATTCTCGCATTGATGGGAATAATTTTAGGGAGAAAGAATAACTTGACCTCTGATGGAGCACTTAAGGCTTACTGTGGAGGTAATGTTTTTACCTTGACACTTTTATTCATTCTTGACTATTTACTGAATTCAGCCTCATGCTTGCAAAAGCTTGATTTCAGTAGTATGTTTTTCTTGTTCATCACTTTTTGATGTAATGACTTGTCTTTGGGACGTTATTCTTTAAAGTCCCAGTGAAACAGAAGTCGTAGCATCTTTAGCTTCTGTACTGTGACGTATTCCCGAGTGAAACGGAATATTTGAGCAGTGTACGGTTACAACAGGGATTTAAATCAAATACTTTGCATTTCATAGGACCACTAAAAAGTGGACGGGCTTAGAATGAAGCGCGATATGGAGCGGCAGAGGACTGTGGCTCCACACACACACCTCCTTTGTTGCTTAAAGTTGCAGATTGATTGATGAATAGATGTCATGATATACATATATATAGATAGTTAGATAATTTCTTTTACAGGAAGAAAAGATGATTGGATTTTGATTGTACAATATGAGAAAGAAATGGATTTTTTGTAAACAATTTTGCATATATTATTAATAGGTGCACAACATGACCACGGATGTGATCTAAAAGGGTTAAAACAGAATTTTCCATTTCATCTCGACTTTAATGAAACAGCAAATCAGCTGTCCCCTGCATCCTTCAGTCTTCAGCTTATCATCTTTCCTGGCCAACCACAGTTGCAAGCAGCTGCTTTACTCACAAGGGTACATGTAAACACAAGCTTGTGCCATCCACCGCAGACTGCAGGTCCAATCAGTGAGCTGGATGCCGGTACTGTACTGTATGCTTGACTGGCTTCCACAGGGGAAGTCTGAACCAATCCAGTAGATTGAAAGACAGTTCAGATTCATGGTTAATGAGCAAGTGCTATCTAAACTGGATTCTGTGTGTGCGTTGATTGGTTGATACCTTGTGTGGGCATACTTCCATTGGGGAATCCTCTGCACTAGGCTTTTTTTTTTTCCCCCCATCGAGGGAGAGGAGAGCCGGCTTTGGGCCGCAGACAAGAGCAGAGTGGATTGGGACAGTCAGCTGGAGCATGCTAATTTGTTGGAAGCCACCCAGCACTTTGGCGACACAGATATGGGAAGCTCTGTGCGTTGCCAGTTTTATTGGCCATTAGCTTTGTTTTATAGATGGAAGCCTTCCGTGTGTCTGCTTATCTTGACATCTAATTGTCAGCACACGCCAGAACCCTGGCCGCCAAAGAGACACAGCTTCCTCGTCAACACCCTAATGTACAGCCGCAGCAGCTGGCTGAGTGGTGACCCAGCGACGGAGAGGCTAAAGAAACACTGATGCTGACCCGAGAGACCGACAGTGGTAGTGGTGAGAGAAGGTGAGCGAAGTGGCTTAGTTGGCTGTTGGCCGGTAGAGTGACCAGATGTCCCACTTTACGAAGGACTGCACAGCATTTTTATCCCTTGCCCCACGTCCCACATATTGAGACGATGTCCCACATTTTCTCTAGTTTTCAAAAATCGAACCACTGCAGGACAGCCGCTTTTTTTTTTAAATCTGGGTTTTATCCAATGGCTGTGAAGAATGCAGGCATGCAATACGACATGAAGCGACACAGTTCATGTGAGTCTCACAAGAGACGTGCGGCTCAAAAAGAGACGATCTATGGATGCATTCGGGCAAAGCTTAGAGATGTTATAAGATAAGGGGCAGAATAGAAATGTTATTGTAGACTACTTCTCAGCCTTGGTAACGTGTCCCACATTGTCCCACACAAACATACTCTTTGTCCCACATTTGGTTTGTTGGGATCTGGTCACCTTATTGGCAGGTCAAGTGGTCTCAGATCAGGTAGTCCACAGGGCAACCAACAGATCCTGATGACCACAGTGGTGAAGCCTTGATATGATGTATTCTGGTAATGATGTAATGATTAATTTGATCAACCTCATTTGAGCTAGCCGAATAGGCAGTAGAGCTGAGTGAGATATTATTTCTTTTCTACTGTCAGCACTCGGGTTATTTGCTTTATTGATTTTCTTTTTGGATGTTTTGTAAAAAGATAATGTATCGGCTTTTAGGAGATGCATTTTGTTCCTGTCATGAGTCTGAATAATAAAAAAAATGAATGTGCAATAGCAGTTGTGGATTAGATGTTGCAACTTAATTGTCTAAATTAGGTGTTTTTGCTAATAGATTTGAGATGAATTAGTGGGGCTGCCACGGTGCAGGTGAGAGGAATTGAGTGACTTGTTGTTTTCTAAAAGAAACAGATGTGAGGGTTTAGAGGGAGATTATACATAAGCTGCACAAGATCTCTGTGCATCGTGACAATGAAAGATTCTCATTACGCATCTTCATGTTTTGGTAGATTATCTCTGTCTCTGCTGCCGTTTTGCGCAGTGTCACCGGTGTCTCACGGTCTCACCATATTTCCATTTGTCTTCTCTCCCTCAGATACAAGTCGGTGAAGCAGCGAACAGGCAGCACCCCAGGACAAACTCCATCAGCGGGCCAGCCCACCCAGACTCCTACCAAACACAAAGCTGGGGGAGAGAAGCCAGAGAAGGGTGACAAGCAGCAGAAAAGACCCCAGACGCCTTTCCATCATCGCAGCCTGACCAGCGACGATGCTTCAATAGAGGCCGAGGCAACGGCCGGCCAAAGGTTAGCCATGAGGGGTCAGGACGGAGGGAGATTCCCTAGTATACGCTCAACGGATGTGTCCGGCATCCAAAAAGCCCCCCAGCTTCACAGTGGGGGGGTCAGCGCTGGGCCGTCGGAACAGGCCAATTCCCCCCAACCCCCACCACTTAGCCCCCACCCCTGCGAGCGTGGCGAGGAATCAGGGGAGGGCATGAAGAACCCTTCAACCCCAAACAGCCAACACTTTTACCAGCCGCCCCCGGAGCCCTGCCTGGTCGGGGCGAAGGGTGGCGGCGAGGAACCCGGAGGGCCAGAGGGCCTGAATCAGCACTTCCACTCCCATCACCCCCATTCCCACCCCGGAGCTTCGACCTACTCCGAGCCTCCCGAGCCCACCGTGTACGTGGGCGCGGCGGTCAACTTGGAGGATGACAACTCTCACGCACCATGGAGGTTATTCAACATGCCCCGCAGGAAAGAAGCCGAGCTGCCCACGCCGCTGCTGCCAGGGGACAAGCTGAGGGACGAGGCCTCGGCGTCGCAGGACGTGGTGTCGGTCACAGAGTGAGTGGCACCTGTCAATTAACAAACACTACTAGATGCTCTCTCTGTCACACACACACACAAACACACACACAGGGTGATAAAGGCTTCAGCTCTTCCCAGACTGACTAAGCAGTTAGGCATCCAAACCCTCCATTTCCCACCTTTCCCCTTGTTACAGAGTGGCCCCAGGCCGCTTTGGAGCACTTTCAATAGTCCAGAAAAAAATGTTTTGAAAGAGTAATGATGCAAAAACTCACCTTCTCCCTCTTTCTCATTCTCTCTCCCTCAGATTCCCCCACCTCACTCCCCCTCCCTCATCCCTCAGCTTCAGAATGTTCGGTACAGCGCTTAGCTGCATACAGCATGTTAATCTCTTGCTATGTGCCCTTTTGACATCATACATCACCAATGTGCAGGGCCAGCACTACTCATCGATTCGTACACACACATACCAGAGCTCGGAGAGAGGAAGAGTAATGGTAGGGTTAGATACAGATAAACCCGTTGTTGTAATACAGTTGAAGATGAAATAAAAACTGTCTGCTGGCTATCAGTTTGGCAGGCAGTGGAGGGAGACTTGCACCAAGAAGAAGCAGTGGAAACTTCTTCTAGTGGTCACATCTGAAATCAAATTGATCACTATAAGCGGATGATTATTATAACAATTTTTTTCTTTTTCTTCATTTGTCATGCAGATTACCATCTAATTGACATTTATGACATGGATATAAAGTAATGAACAGCTTCACTATTTATTGGCTGCCAATTCTTTTGCCTTTTCCTTCACCAAGGGCCCGCTTGGTGTGAGGCTTTGCCATTTTTCTGCTGGCAGTCTGACCCGCAGGCGGTGCATGCAGATGAACGGCACTCCTTTGCTGGGGCTCCTCGCTCACCCGTCGGCAAAAAGACCGGTGAGCTCCAGGCGGCATGAAAGGGGGGGGGGGGTCGGTTGCCGTTCACCTGCATGTGCTGTCCACGCTGTGGTGGTGCAGAGCCGGCAGAGATTCACTTTAAGGAGGCATTGCGTTACCAGGCATTATCAATCCGCTTGACGAGGGCAACTTCAAACGGGTGCTTTCCCCATGCGCATTCGTTTCCTGTAAGGTAGCCCGAGGAACACCAAGTTTCTCTCCTGCATCTCGTTTCATTGATAAAAAAAAAAATGTTCCCGTCATGATTTCAATGTGCACCACCAGCCTCACGTAGTCAGCTGGAACGCAGACGGGTTACCACGAGCCGCGAGACAAAGTATCTAGGAAGTAAAGTAAAAAAAAAAAATATAGCCTATATAGAATTACCGTATTTTTAACATTTTTTCCATATGTTATCAGACCCAAAATTAATTTATTACTATAAGCGAATTATTTAAACAGGGCTGTCAATCAATTAAAATATTTAATCATATTTAATCGCATGATTGTCCATAGATAATCGGGATTAATGGCAAATTAATCGCACATTTTTTATCTGTTGAAAATGTACCGTAAAAGGGGGATTTGCCAAGTATTTAATACTCTTATCAACATAGGAGTGGGCAAATATCCTGCTTTATGCAAATGTATGTATATATTTATTACTGGAAATCAATTAACAACACAAAACAATGACAGATATTGTCCAGAAACCCTCACAGGTACTGCATTTAGCATAAAAAAAATATGCTCAAATCATAACATGGCAAACTGCAGCCCAACAGACAACAACAGCTGTCAGTGTGTCAGTGTGCTGACTTGACTATGACTGGCCCAAAACTCTATGTGATTATCATAAAGTGGGCATGTCTGTAAAGAGGAGACTCGTGGGTACCCATAGAACCCATTTTCATTCACAGATCTTGAGGTCAGAGGTCAAGGAACCCCTTTGAAAATGGCCATGCCAGTTTTTCCTCGCTAAAATTTACATTGACATGGTTGGTACCAATGCATTCCTCAGGTTTTCTAGTTTAATAAGATGCCAGTATCTTCACTCTAGCTTTAAAACGGAGCCCATTACAATCTAAAAATCACAAGTTGCGTTAATGCGTCATTATCACTGTGACAGCCCTAATAGGAATGATTCTATCCCAAGCTTTTTGATCCATATAAAACGGGTGATCACTGTAACCGTGATCACTATAAGCTTTCCACTGTAGCGAGGAAGAGGATCACAGATGGACAGGGCGAGGGGGCTCGTCCAGTGTGAAGGCAGGCAGAGTGACCAGCAGGCCGTAGGGTGGCCGGAGTGGGAATTATCGGCGGGGTTATGCAATCCCAAGGGGGCCAGCCGCTTGGAATGGCTATTCTAGTGAGCTGTAATCCTCCCAGCCACAGCTCTGAATGGCGGCTAATCTCTGGCCCAGGCCACTGCGCACCATCACCTCACATCAGAGCCGGACAGGCATGACGAGAGGACAGAGGAGCAGAGAAATATAGGAGGCAGCGAAAGGGAGGGACAACACATAAGTTGGGTCAGAGCAGCCAGTAGTTTTCTTCTTCCCCCTCCCTCCCTCCCTGTCCTGTTACACATACGGAACAAGTAGGCCACAGTCAGAGCGACATTAGAGATTTTGATGAGCCAAGTCACAGTAACAAGTGATAAATGTGTCTGTCTGTAAGTGTATGAGCAGTCAGTGCTGCAGTCACCACGTCTCCATAAATCTGCTACAAATGTAATTGTCTGACAACAAACATGATGCATCCAGCTCTGCTGCCTGACAGCTGTCAGAGTTGTTTGCAATCACTGCCATTTCTGTTTGTGCGGATAAACATGGTAGCAGCTCCGACATATGATATCCGGCAACATGAGGCCAAAACAGAGCGGCAGAGGAAATGTTCCCATTGTTCTTTTTATACTTTATTTTTTCCCTTTTATAACAGAGTAAACATTAGGTCACTCGATGATGATATACTGTACACGGAGGTTGTTAGTAACAGAATGACACATTTTCATTCATGTTCATTTTTATGTTTCACAGTTGCATTTAATATCGTTTTTAGACCATTTAGACCAGTACACTTCTCTCTTTCCTTCCAGTTATCTTAAATTGAATGTCATACGTTCCATACACAATCTATATATGCTGTTTCAAACCCAGAATCATTTTGAAGTAGTTCGTTTTCTACTTCTCTACTCACATACAACTCTTCTTTTTATTATTTGGTAACTGATCGGACTGCTCTTTTAAAATTAGAGATGCACCGATTTCAATTTTCTTGGCCGATTCTGATTTCTTTTTTTAAAAGTTTGACTTTTCTAAGAACTATAATTGACAGCATACACAAACATTTTTATAACTTTTCTTTAATGGAAAATGTATGAATCAGTATCTATTTACAAGAATGTAAGGCTGTGTGTATTATATTATTTTAACTCCCACTCCTGCGATGTGGGGCGTCCTTCTGCCTTCCACACACTTAATGACAGAGGAGAGGGAGAGACCCCACGCTGTTGTCAGAAGAGCCGGTCACTGTGATTACTGAGCGGAATACATGGGAATGAATTACAATATAATATATTTGAATATATTTCTTGCTTTCCCCCTCTGATGGTCTGAATAATTCGCTTATCGTTTTTTTTTTTTTTTTTAGAAATAAAGTCCCTAAGATGGTCTGAAAAGTCGCTAAATCTAGTGAGAAAGTTGGCAACACTGTGTGTGTGTGTGTGTTACTTTTGTGTGTGACGTAAAACCTTCATGCAGCACATGTGTAAATTTTTCTGGCAACATTTTGGATATATGAGACTGATCAGCAGTCATGGCTGATCAGACAAGCCGATCGATCGGTGCATCTCCATTTCAAATTGTCTGTAATAGGGGTTGGCGATACTGTAAAATTTGGTTTTGATTCAATACCAATAAATATTTGAAATCTAGCTCTTAGAGTGTACATTTGGAATGACTAGGTGATATATTGTAAATATCCCTGGTCATCTAACGCTACTCCGGAGTCCTCAAACTGTTGTGTTTCCACCTTCCCAGGGTGATGTCCACATCTAAATGGCCCCTGAAGGTGTCTGAAGAACGCATTCAGATGTATCGAGCCAGGAGGAACCAGTACCTATCGGCCGCCATCACAGACGGAGATCACGAGCCGGAGGTGGACCCCTACGCCTTCGAGGAAGGAGATGTCAAGTTCACGTTCTCCAACAAGAAGGATAAGGCAGGCGGGGAGCGGGAGCCGGGCAAGAAACATAAGGTAAGGCGAGCCAAGTGGAGGGGTGAGGAGTGTTTGGAGGGTCACTTGTCAAAGCCTCGCAGCATTTAATGGATCTATTGTACCTCCCTCTGGTTTGTTGGTGCTCTGGACAAGAGCATCAGAGAGAGTCCATGCTGCAACTATTACACTTTCTCCTACATGTGTCTTACCAACTAAATGGTAAACAGATAAATTGAAAACAGGATTTGCAACCTGTTTCCATAACAACAAACTGCAGTACAGTACCTTTCTGTATTGGTACCTTAGTACAACTCTCAAACATTCATCTCCCACAACATTTGCAGCTCCACACCAACATTTGAACATACCCAGATCTTTTATTGCACTCAGGTTTTGATGCACCGACATATTTTAGATGTTTCTCTTCTTTTTTGTCTTGATGCCATTCTCTGAAAATGTTCTTTAACACGGTATTCATGCGTTCTAGGCTCTGCAACTCAAGAACAATTTATGATAAAAAGTCATTCCTAAGACCGTAAATACCCCAATTAAGGGTAGATTATCTCAAAGATATTTAAGCATCACGATTCAGCTTAGATTAATCACCTAACTGTGTAGCTAGTATTATGGTGGGATATTTATAAAGCTCTGCTGCCACTTGTAACGCTGGTGGTTCCTGTCATAAACGTTTCTATTTAACACCCTGTCATTTCTGTATTGAGATTAGTTGACCTGTAAAGCATTCCACGTCGAACTCGGCACTGCCTAACCACAGTTCCTTTTCCAAGTTGGTTACCTTCAATTTACAGTTTGCAGCCACACCCCATTGGATTTAATGCAAAAAAGGCAGCGACATCGTAGCGGTGTGAAGCCTTCCTAAAAGGCAGCAGAGAGTAACCACTTTATTCACTACTTCCTCACCAGTTGCCCGAGGTATAAAAGGTACAAGAGGGATGATTTTATTTTTTGGGGGGTGGGAGGGATGACATGCAGAAAAGGGCTGCAGGTCGTGTTTGAACCCGGGCCACTACAGGAAGGTCTCAGCCTCAGTACATGGGGCGCCGCTCTACCAGGTGAGCTAGCAGGGTGCTCCAAGAGGGCTGATTTTAAGATCAGGGAGCAGGCGAGGTAGAAAATAGGCCATCAGCATCCTCTGCGATACTGCACTAAAAATAACGATCCGACTGCTTTCTGCATACATCCGCTTTCACTGCCCAAGTCTAACTGAACAGGAAGCTATCCCTGAATCTCCATTGTTTGTTGCGCCCAGAGGAACACCAAATAGTTAGCATGTCCAATTTCCTTTAAGTTGTTATGTTTTTCCTATTTGATCTGCCTTCTTCCGCCTTCCCCTTCCCACCGTATTCCTCTCCTCTGCCTCTGGGGTTGTTGGCTCCGGCTCCAGACAAGGGCCACCTGTTAGCTGTGGATCGCCCCCAGCATTGAAAGAGAGATTGTGTGTGTGTGTGTGTGTGTGTGTGTGTGTGTGTGTGTGTGTGTGTGTGTGTGTGTGTGTGTGTGTGTGTGTGTGTGTGTGTGTGTGTGTGTTCATTCCTTGGCTGCATGTTTGCAGTAAGCTTCACAGAGCCTGGAGTCTAACCACGGCAACGAACCTGGCTCACTGAGCCATTAAGCTTAAAAAGCACACTCAAATATTTCCTTTCTCGTCTGTCCCCTCGGTCTGTGCTGGAATGTGAGGGTGAAGGCAGCTCTCAGTGGAGTGGGGAGTCCCCGAAGAGCAGTGTGTGCAGCGGAGCCCTTCCACTGTCTGCTTCATGTGGTGTGTGTGTATATCCACCCCATGCGTGTGGCTGTACCCCTCCAACTTTTTTACTTTAGATAAAACCATAGTGTTAGGGCCCTTTTCCTTTAGCATCTTGTTCATTCTTTGTACCTGGCTAATGTGGAATATAAACCTGGAGGACCAAGAGGTTTTCCTATACCATTTAGTATATAATTTAGTTAGGGATGAACCATAATATTCGATTATTCAGTTATTTGTTCGTTGAGTAAGTATTCAATTTTCAATTTTGGTATTTGGATATTTGTCGTTGTTTTCTAACCCCTCGGGAATACAAACAAGTGTTGCAGCGCTATGCACATGCAAGGCTCGGGCTGAAAGGGCCAACAGGAAGCCTCCGCAGTGCACGGGCACTGCAGGGATTGGCGATGCGTATTATGCACGCAGACGGCAGCCTCAAAATGCTGTTGTTTAGTGGGAGAGAGCCCGTAAACATGACTTTGAGGTACGAGGAGAGGAGATGCTTAGCGCGGACACAGCAGCCTCAAAAAAGGCGCCGTTCAGGGGGAGAGGGCCCGCAAGACGCTGAGCGCAGACAAAAGAGGAAGTGTGCTGTCCACACGAGACGTAAAAATAGCCCTCGGGGACTCATCATGACACATTTTCATGATGAGCCAAAGCTTCGAATATCCGCTGTTGATTACTGCCGAAGCTTCGGAGCCCAAAAATGGTATTCGGGACAATTCTAAATTTAGTATATCATAGTATATATTTAGTATATTTAGTATATAAGGTAAAAGTTTGGGATTCCAGTAATTATTCCTAACCATTTTACCCCTTTTTGTGAGTGAGTTTGGAGCTCGACAAGCTGTTGCTCATCAGACTATTAAACCACTGGTGGTTTAATAGTCAGACTCCTTGTGTGAACTGTACATGAGCATCTCCAGCCTTCAGACCATGAAATCCTCAAACTGTAGAGTCATTAACTCTGCTACAGTCCATGTGACACACGTGCTGTAATGAACCGTCTTCTGATCATCATACAGCTGCACAGAAGTGGTACACCTTATGTCAGAGCCTATTGAATTATGAAGTATAAGATACATGCACAGAAAAAAAAGCCTCAGATAAATGAGGGAAGCAAGTGAGATGGAGGAAAGGGGTTGATGGGATGCTTTCATGCAGGCAGCCTTGGAGTCGGACAAGCTTTTGCAATATGTAAAGACTCCACACTCTCCCACCCAAGGCCAGGTTATTGATACGGGTTAAGGCGTCATCACCACCTATAGATTGTGGCCTTGGTGCAGATGTTGTGTGCTGCTGTGGATTGGTCCTTTAAGGGAGACAGATTAAAGCCTGCGTTACTCAGAGAAAAGCCCTGGAGCGTAATGAAATCAATGGCTGGGACATAACATTCCTGTTCCCCGGCTAGAACTGCTCAGCACACAGTGTACACACAACCCATCATAAGAGCACACACGCACACACAGAAGGCCAGCCCTCCCAGATATTGATGTCTGGGTGGGAGCCTAAGAGGCCATTCCTTGGATCATGATTTCGCTCTGATCCACACTGGAAATCTGATTTGCCACAGCAGAGGGAGGCAAGCAGTCCCTTTTCTCCGTTCCTCTGTTTCTCTCCAATTTTCTCTTTTGCTATTGCTATTATTATTTCTTTTATGTTATTATTATTTTTGCCTTGATTGGCGAAAGGAACTCCCTCCTGGGTTATTCTATTTTTGTGATTTATCCCAGCTCAGGTCCAGTCAGATGTATTTGTATAGTTCTTAATCACAGTTATGGGCTCAAAGGATTTCACACACCCACATTTTAACACCATAGTGGAGCAGACTGCTCAGCCATGGGTCCTCATTAAGTATAAGAGAAAGCATTGACATAGGATTGGTGTTATATTATTATAAAAAATGTATCTGTCTGAGCGTTGTTAAATCAAATATTCACTGTTTGATGGATCTGTCTGGTTGCATGGCTAGACAGTATGTTTTTTTTTTCGTCCTTCCATCTAAACCTCCCGTCTTTCTTTTTCCTCACAGGGTGAAGATGGAGGAGCCGGTCCGTCAGACGGTAAGGAGCCCCTTTATTACTTTACAACCTCTTTGGCTGCCTTTTCTATGACTTGGCTGCTGTCACATCTATAGTCAGTATATACTGTAGTCATACTGCCACCCTCAGAAGACCCAGACGGTGAGGCCAAAGGGTGCATTTTGCATTTTAGTGTCCATTCTCATCTGGGGACTTGGCATCCTGAATAAAACTTTCAATTCAGTCTTTCTAATGTGTCAATAGAAACTGCATACATTCACAAAATTAGGAACATTCTAGGGCTGCACAATTAATCAAAATTGTATTGATTGCCTACTGCAATTTTCAAATGTTAAAATCACAATATTTGTTAAAGCCGAAATGTGCATCAAAATACCATTTTAAATTAAATATTGTCGCGCTGCAGAGATGTTCTGGCCTACACATCATAATCTACAGACTTAAGAACATCTTCTTTTGGTACAGAGTCCCGCAAAAATCTCACCATAATCATTTTAATATGTTTTTCAATGAAAATGACAATACATTATCATTCCCTCTAATATCGGAAACCATATCACAATATCAGTCAAAATAAAAATGAATCAGTAAAAGATAAAAATAAGAATATTTTTCATAATCATGCAGCGCTAGAACATTCACCCCTAACTATTTTTATTTAATTTTCATATAACAGATCCGAGAATCAAGAATAGAATTGATAGAAAATCTACTTGATTTGATTGAATAGAGAGTAAATTGAGGCCAACGCGGGTAGTCAGTTAGCATAAACCATCATAGCTCAAAGCCGCTTTTCATCGAGTTCTCAAGCACCCAATATCTACTTGTGGATATTAATATTTCAGTATTAACAGCGGGTATATGTTTGTTTATGCAGATGCTCAGCGGGCGGCCGCTCACAACCGCATGGCTTCCACCAGCCTGATCCACGAGACGGACCTGGTGGTGTCCATCAACGACCTGGACAACCTCTTCAACTCGGACGAGGATGATCTAGCGGTCAGTGGGAGACCCTTGGCACACACTGCAGTGAATTATCTCATTACACGAAGCGTGGTCTGGCACAGAGTTTGTGTGTGTGTACGAGTGTGTGTGTTTCCACTGGCATGCATGTGCCAGAGCGGTGTCCTCACGCTGCCCATCATCAGCTGATAATTCTCACTGCCCACTTACCAGTTGCTCTAAGAAGATGTCATGTGTGATTCTGACTTGCAGGCCCCACAGGTGTGAGAACTGTAAATTTAGAGCAGTGTTATTAACTGCTAACACTTCGAGTTACCAAAATGGTCAGGTGCTAAAATACTTTTTTTTGTCCACAGCCTGGATCCAGGCGACCAGTGAATGGAACGGATGAGAAATTTGGCAACAAGGAACCAAAGCCATCCACTTTGGACCCCGTCTCCTGCATTAGTATGTATCTCTACATCTGTCTCTCTCTCTCTCTCTCTTTTCCCTGAACTCCGTGTCTCCTTAATGCACAAGGATGGATTTACCTCAAATGTTAATCTAAAATCAGATTCGTCATACCCGTGAGCCCCTTGAAAATTAAGAATGGTACACTGAGATTTCACCAGAAGCCACTTCAGTTTAAAACGTAGTATTCCCTCTGCTCAGATTTTCAGCTAAGTGAAACTGCATCATATCCTTTTAATCCACTAAATAAAATTACTACTCAAGCATCAGTGATGCTCATCCTTGGCTTTGCCACCTAGTGGTGGATAATATGGCTGTAATTAACTTCACAGTGCATCAGTGTTGACTAGAGTCTCCCTTTACCTGCTGTCTTGTTGTCTCCTTTGTTACTGTACTGCAGGCTTTCTATGCTAACACCAGTCTTGTCTTAAGTTGAATTGATTACAACTGTACCAAACTGTATTTTTATTTAGTTATTTACTCGTATGTTTGAGCTCAGGGACACTAATGTGGAGCTAAAGAGAATTTAAGGACACTCTATATATTACGGTGAAGCAAATTGGTCTCAGATCAGCCATTTTGCTTTAGTTTTATGAACAGATGCTGTACAGTATTAGACTCTGCCCATTTACCATGAATTGTGTTTGTTAGCCCCCTGGAAGCATCTCTCAATTATAAAAATGGTTTGTGAGTTTCAGGCCTTAGATATTCCCCACGTAGTCTCTGGCCATCTTTACACGTAGATATACTGTATTTAACTCTAGCAGGGAACAAGACTTTTCTTGTTGAAATGAAAGCAGTATAAACAGAAGGCGCCCCTGCTTTTACCCACCTTTCAACTTTGCATAAACAGCTCTGCCGGATCCTGTAAATATTCTCGCTAATATATAAAGTAAAAAAAAAACAAGCGAACGAACAAGCCAATGTAACTGTGACAAACTATGTAAACATGTCATCAGTCGTGGGCGAGATGCCTGTCAGACTTAAAGCGTGTCTAATAAGTATTCATCTGTTTTGTATTCACGTGGTAACAGCCTATAACAACAGCTGCTTGTCATAGTTGGTTGCAGAAGAAGAAATCCTACAACAATACAAGCATCTTGATCGTAGTAACAAACAGCAGAGTCAGTTTAAGATTATACACCTTACATTGTTAAGTCATCCACATTGTTATCTTAAGCAAAAAGTGCTGTTTGTAGAGGAATTAAGATACTGGAAAGAGAATATAATTAAGTTTATCTCATTATCAGCATGTTTAGCAGTGTAAGCTGTGTGATATGGGAAACAGTGTTGGAATAGATTTTTGATACACCTTCTACACTCATTCCTCTTCAAACACATTATAATTAGGGCTGTCAATTATATATAAGTATTTATTTAATATATTAAATATTTAATCGTGGTCCATAGTTAATCACGATTAATTACAAATTAATTGCACATTTTTTATATATTCTAAATGGACCTTAAAGGGAGATTTGTCAAGTATTTAATACTTTTATCAACATGGGAGTGGGTAAATATGCTGCTTTATGCCAATGTATGTATATATTTATTATTGTAAATCAATTAACAACACAAAACAATGACAGATATTGTCCAGAGACCCTCACAGGTACTGCATTTAGCATAAGAAATATGATCAAATCCTAACTCAAGGGGGTTCCCAACAGGCAAAAACAGCTGTCAGTGTGTCAGTGTGCTGACTTGACTATAACTTGCCCCAAACTGCATGTGATTATCATAAAGTGGGCATGTCTGTACAGGGGAGACTTGTGGGTACCCGTAGAACCCATTTCCATTCGCATATCTTGAGGTCAGAGGTCAAGGGACCCCTTTGAAAATGGCCATGACAGTTTTTCCTCGCCAAAATTTAGCGTACGTTTGCAGCGTTATTTAACCTCCTTCGCGACAAGTTATAATCCAAGTCCTATTTTGATGGCCCCTTGTTCTCCTCTCCCACCAGGCTCAGCAGACCTGCACCAGATGTTCCCCACACCTCCCTCCTTAGAGCAGCACATCATGGGCTACTCACCCATGAACATGTGCAGCAAAGAGTACGGCAGCATGGAGGCCAACACGGGCATGACCACGCTGGATGGCTCGTCTCTGGGAGGCCACTTCAAGATCGAGGTGGAGGAGAGCTTCTGCAGTCCCAAGCCATCTGAGATCAAGGTGAGTCTCCACTCAGTAAATCTGTCAGGTATTATTGCGGTGTTCAATTACAACTGACTGAACCAATAGCTTGGATTTACTGCGGGAACCAGTAGGTGTCATAAGTCAAAGTGGATGATTGTTGATGGATAGGTTTTCTACAGCATGCTCATTTTGAAGCAGCTGGGTGGCCACATGGTCAGAGGCTGCTCTTCAAATTAGAGTTCATTCGCCGTGTCAACATTATGTGCCTAGCTGAAGCTCCAATAAGCAACACACTCCCAGTTCTGTAGTTACTGAGAAGAAGCTGTCGCAGATGTTATGTTTAAGGTAGCAAAGTCTCAGCCAGGAATGCCCTGATGATTTATCTTTTGTACGTTTTGTTTGTTCATCCTGTTTTCAATCTGGTATTCACATTTCTGAGGTTGTCGTTCCGCATATCTCCCCGTGCCCTTCCCTTCGTAGAGGACAGCAAAACAAAAACAGATTTCCTCTTCAAGGATCTGTAAAGACATCATTATTTCTCTGCCTCACTACACCCTATTTTCTGTCCATCTTGTAGGACTATTCATTCGTGTACAAGCCAGACCTGTGCCAGCCGTTCGTAGGCTGCTCCATGTTCGCTCCTCTGAAGACGTTACCCAGCCAGTGTCTCCCGCCCGTCAAAATACCAGAGGACTGCATCTACCGACCAAGCTGGACCATGGGCAGGGAGATGCTCAACCCCGTGCCTGTCATGAACTTCCTCAACAAGGACAGGTATGCCGCTGTAGTGCTGTTCACTGAGGTTTCAAATTGTTATAGTCAATGGCATTGTCTATAATACGAATCCCTGCATATTAATTGGTCCCATATGTGGGCCCAGTAACATTTGTTCCTGCTTACTGTACTGAAGTAGCATATCATGTGACATGGTTAAGCTGTGTTTGAAACTGATAATATGACTACAAATACTGATATACTAAATATATTGTAAAATATTATGTACAAAACAAAACAAATTCAATGAAAAATGAATTAAAAAAAAATAATTATATTTGAAATAATCCCCTCTCACACACTTTTACAAGACATTTATTTGGATTATTTTACTTCCTATTTTAGCCTATTTGTGGTAGACATGTTCTCAGCTGTCTTAAAAAAACTCCTTACATGTCACCGGTGTAAACAGATGCACACTGGCGTTGTATGGTCGCGGAACAAGACGGCGTTCAGGCACATGTGTGGAGGCGTATTGAGCTGCATTCATCGCCAGCTGACAATATAAAACTATATTAAAACATCAAATGTCAGGGAATAGGAGGCTAATAATGACCTCATGAGCTTCCATGTTGGTTGATCGTGGAATATTTTCTTTTCTTGAGTGTTTTTTTTTTTTTTTTTTTCTTTGCTCTGGTGGCAACGACCTTTCCAGTGGAAACACTGTGGCGCCTATTTGAAAGTGCAATGACCGATGGTGTAATTTCATCAGTCACTCAGCGAGTCAGTCAGTAGGGCTGGCTCCTGCTTTACCGCACTATACATCCACAGCGATCCAAAAACAGACGGCTCCTTTCTTCCTCTTTGGCGGTTGAGGCAAGGTTCGATACAGTGCCACCACATCGGCGTAACGCAGCAATTGCAGTTACAAATGACAGAAATCCACCAAGTGCAACGCTTGTTAGAAAATAGTGTTTCCTATGAAAACACCTGTCAGAGATTTGTTGAGAGCTGGAGGCGGACGAAATTGTCTACGCAGGAAAAAACCCTGCTTTGATATGAGAGTAACAACACAGCTGTGGGTAGGCAGTACCATACAACTAGTGAAATGATGCAATTAAATTACAGTTTAACAGAAGCACAACAAGTCACTCCAGTGTTATCAATGCCAGGCCTTACTGACACTCTTCTACATGCCTTATATCTGAATATAACACGGCTTTGTTAAACACTCGATTCTGATTGGTCAATCACGACTTTCTATTATTTCTTTATAGCAGATCGTTGCTATGTATAACAGACTCAGATCTGATCTCGGACTCTGGCGGATCATTTTTGTGTCAAATTACTGGTTGCTTTAGTAAGCAGCAGTGTAATAAGCGGGATAATGTACAGCTAGCGGGTCATTGTTGTGAAATAAACCCCTTCAGGCCGATGCAAGACGGCTCCACCCTTTCTCTTCGCGTTAGGCGGAACGCCCTGTTGGGGTTTATTTCACAACGATGACATGATGACCTGGGCAGAAGGTTACTGAGGCACTCTCATTTAGACTTGCTGAAGAAATGCCAAGGCTGTGCTGCACTGCTGGCTTTTTTTTTTGCGTTTTGTGTGCACAGAAGCATATACTCCTACTCCGCTCCATTTCTGTCCACACACCCTCTGGTCTCTCCCCGGACACCTCCCTTAGCAGGCTGCTCAATTTCCCATGCATGGCTGCCTCAGGCGGAGCAGGGAAATGAGTGTAAAATGCCGTCTTGGTTGAAGATGAGGATTATCACTGGAGTGGCCCCCCACAGCGGCTCCATGCCACCTCACTGCTCAGAGCAGCTTGGAGTCGCTCGTATATCTGTCACTGACACAGCCGCACCTCTTCTACTTTCCACACACACGGAGGATTTCTTATCTGCATGTTTATCCCCAAACAAACCTGGTTTTGTTCCATTGATTTTGCGCTTTTTTCTGTAATCAGGGCAGTAGAGTAGACTCTTATTACATTTGTATGGACTTAAGTGTATTGTACCTGTGTGTTTCATTGACCCGGGAACATCAAATCTGTCAGGCTCCCCTAACTTTAGGGGTTCACTGATCTATGTCTAATCTAGCTACTCTGAGCAGAAACATTCACAATGATGCACTTCTTATTTCAGCTTTTAACAAAGTCAACCTTACTTTGTGTGCTTCGCTGAGTTTCATTGCATAAAATGCACAACAAAACCATTCAGTTTTGAACAAACAAAGCCCCGTAAACTAATAGACGGGTATTTCCTCAGGTGTGATTGTGATTGTAAAATGGTTGGACTTCTAAGAAAGGCGAGACACGTTGCTTCTAACTGAAGAGTGACCTGTAAGCATGCAGTTTGTTTAGCAGGTTAATTCTTTTTGCAGCAGAGCTAATTGCATTTTTTGGGGTTATACTTTTGCCTGATGATTATTATTTAGAACATTTCACTTTTACTAAAGTACACTGGAGCATGGCAAGAAATGTAGAGCCGAACAAGCAACAAAGGTGGTGAAATTATAGTACAAATAAATATGAGCGGGGCTCATTATTTCCTTTTGGTAACACTTTATAATAATCATAAATGGTAAATTGATTGTTACTTAAACTTAGTTAATAGTTATTTTACAAACAATGAAATGATAATTAATAATGTTTACTAATTATTAGTTATGTTATTTTATCATTAGTTTGTGTAATAAGAAATAATTAGTTTATAAATTCCATATTGTGTCATAGCAGATAAGAGACGATGAGAATTACATTCTGATTACATTAAAGTATTAACAGTTTATTGTTGTACACATTATAACATTTGATATACTATATTAAGTATTTGGTTACCAAATGATTTGTAAACTTTTAAGAAATTGTTTGTAAAACATCTATAAACATTACATAGATAGATGGAGCAGAAACCAATTAGTAACCACTGACAAAGTATTAACTATCTATCTAAATAATGTTTAGAGATTTAGAAACTATTTATTAACCATTTAACAAGGTATTTTAATGATTAGTTGCAACTTTGTAATAGCCTTCCAAATAATCTTTATAGACCTTTTACAAACCAGTTATTAATCATTAACAAATATCTGTCTATGTAATGTTTATATATGTTTTAACAATTTCTTTAAGGTTTATAAAAAATAACTTTATCATTACTTATATACTGTATATAAAATGTTATGTGTGCAACAATAAACTGTTAAATTATCACAAATTTTAGCATTGCTAATAATTAGTAAACATGAATTATAATTGTATTAATTTACCGTTTATAAATGATGGTTATTATAAAGTGTTACCTTCCTTTTTTTAAGTGTGTATTTGGAGTGCTAAGTCTGGTTACGACGGATTATGCAGGCGGGGAGAGGTGTCTGCACTTGGCTAAGCTCGGCAGATGTCCAAAGAGTCATCAGTAAAGGTCTTATAATGTGGTGCTGGTGCTGCTGCCTTCGCGTCTTCATCCCGTGTTGAACGTGCCGTGGCTGCAGGAGAGAGAGAGGGAGAAAGAGAGAGAGAGAGAGAGTTGTGTTGGGACTTCCTTCTAATGGGTCTGTGCCAGGAGTTGTTCCCCACATACAGCTAGGGACATGATGTGCTCACCCTCCCTCTCTCCTACACTCTCACACTCCCTCTCTCTCTCTCCCTGCTTCCTCACTGTTGCTTGCCAGCCCCAAAAATAAACCTTACCTCAGAGGGACACTCGTTGAAATGTTTATTGAATGTCTTTCTCCCTCCCTCTGCTTCTTTCTCGCTACCCGTTTCTTATTCTCTCTCCCTCTCTCTCTCTCCCGCAGTCTTGTTCTCTCATGTGTAAACATGTGTGCAGTCTAAGCTCGCTCGGCATCGCTGAATGTTGTCGTGCCCTACTGCCTTATTACTCAAACTATCTTCACAAATGCCGTGAGACAGTTGGATAACGGTATTTTGTTGTTTGAAGCAATGTACTGAACATCGCCGTTCTGGTTTTAAAAAAAGACCGGGGGAAAACAAGAATGTTCTGTGTACTAGTGCTTCCATTTTCATGCCACAATTAGATGTACAGTACATCGGGACCACAGGGAGATTTTATATGAGATTTTCCTTTTTT